>VXAY01002687.1:389109-572434 GCA_013399855.1 Oxyruncus cristatus
GGGGGGTGCCTTTCGTGGGGCCCCCCCCCCCCCCCCCTTGCTGGAGCCATGCACTGCCCGTGGCGCTCAGTTCTCCCTAAGGGAGATCCTGGTATGCACTGTTTTGATGGAAGAATGGAAGGAGAGCAATGCCATGGGCTCATCTTCAAAATTCCTGGATTTATAGCTAGGTAAGGACATGGAAAACAAGCTGTAAGGGCCAAAAGCTCTGGGTTCATCTATTGCAGGTGACGATTTGGTGTTTTGTTTGATCTTGTTGGGGAAAGTTTTCAGGGGAAAAGGGGTGGGCAGAACCATAACCATGTTGTCCACATTCAAGAATGAGCAAAAAAAGACAGAGAAAGCTCCCTGGAAAGTAATAAAGATAGGAACAGCATAGATGTATTTCCAAAATCTTACAGCAAAACGTAAGGAGGCAAAATACATATACTGCTGCTACTGGCAATTGAACATCACATAAACAGCAGACTTTTGGGCCACAGAGAGCAAAGTGGTTCCAATATGATTCAGAATGGACCTTTAGATGGGGCAAACTGGAATAAAGTGACCTCAGAAAGGGCCTGTATCTACCAACAATTGGGTAACCTTATTTCACTACAGAGGGATCCTTGTTCACCTTATCCACACTGCAGACAGATGTTTGCAGTAAGCTACAAGTTCAACACAAACCTATTTCCCCGACAATTGTCAGCAACTGCTTGGCATCTGAACCCACAGGGAGAGCACCCAGAATTACTTCAGAAGCATGCTGCCTCCTTGCCCAGACAAGACATCTTGTTTTTAGATAACAAGGAAGAGGCTCTATTTGATTAAAACGCTGCAAAGGGTGAGTTCAGATCAACACAGAAGACTATAGACCACAGAGGGGTACCCACCAACAGAGAGACATGACAGGCAGCCTGGAGTGATACCATCCTAGACAGAGTTGTTACAGGGTATTTCTCAATGGCTATTCTGACCTTTTAATCTACTTTGTTTTAATTTCCACACCCATTTTCCTTGGCATTGCAAACTGCATCAGTTGGTTTGTGCATGAGGCCAACGCCTTGGAGCCTTTGGAAGGGGGACCAAGCTCCTACCCAGCCCTACCAAAGTGCGGCCTGTTTTTGTTGGGATCAGGTCCTGGCAAGTTGGGACAACACCATAAAGAGCAGTTCAGTTGCTTCATGAGATCCCTGGCTTTCCTTCCACTAAAAGCTATCCTCAGCTGTTTATGTCACTGGCATAAACTGAAACCACGTCAGTTCCTTCAAAGGTCAAAAAAAACCTGGACAAAAGCAGTCAAAAGCACATTTACCAAGGGAGACACAGAGTTGAATCAAAATGGTTGGGTAGATTTGCTCCATTGCGACAATGCCTGACTGTCTTGACAAATACATTTGACTCTCAATCTCCAGCCCCAACTCAGGACATGTGCTGGGACTGTCAGTCCTCTCCAGGTGAGACATGGCAATGAGACAACTCAGAAGCTGACAGTGAGAGAGACGTGTTATGCCTAGACAGAGGGAAAACACTACAAGAAGGCCTAAATGATTACAGAATCTCCATGAGACCTGCCATGCAACTTAATTCTTCAATTCACAGACTCATACAATGGTTTCGATTGAAATGGACCTTCAAGGTCATCTAGTTCTAGCCCTGCTGTCATGGGCAGGGACATCTTCTACTAGCCCAGGTTGCTCAAAGCCCAATCCAACCTGGCCTTGAACAGTTTCAGGGACGGGGCAGCCACAGCTTCTCTGGGCAACCTGTGCCAGCACCTCACCACTCTCACAGTCAATAATTTCTTCCTAATATCTAATCTAAATCTCCCCTCATTCAGCTTAAAGCCATTTCCCCTTGTCTTATTACTGCATGCCCATGTAAAAGTTGTTCTTTTTTACAAGCCCTATGTAGGTACTGGAAGGTGCTATAATGTCTCCCCAGAGACTTCTCCAGGGTGAATAACCCCAACCCTCCCAGACTTCCTCCACATCAGAGGTGCTCCATCGCTCAATTTCTTTGAAATGTGCAAAAAGACTCCATTTTTACACAACCAAAACATCACTCACTGTTCCTGGAAATTGAAAATCAATTTTTGACCATATCCTATTTCAAGTCACACAGTAAGTTATTTTATTCTTCTGCATATCCAGGACTCACATGCAGCTTCTGGACCATCCCAGATAAGAAAATAGAAGTGGAACATTGCATGAGGTTAATCTGGACTACACACAGAGAGCAATGATTTCCTCTAAGCCAATCAAGGATTAAGGCTAATGAGTATCTCTGCATCTTGTAACAGTCCTTTTAGGGAAACAAGATAGGACAAAAATAACCTGACTTGACCCTTCCCCTCCAAAAAAATATTTTTATTAGTGCCTGTGGTGATGGAGTAAAACCAGAGAAGCTGAAGACAGGAATGCTTCACTTACCTGTCGTAGAATGACCATGGTTCCTGTATAAACACATCAGCAATCACCAGGAATGTACCTAAAGCAAGAGAAATCAGCAATTAATGAATTGCCCCCCTGACTCAGAGTCCCCAGTTTAGGGACACTTTCAACCCTGAATGGTTTCCACAGCCCTAAATGTGATGAGGGCTGGAAGCACTGAAACTCCCAAGGCTTTTGTAATATTAATTCCAGACAATGAGAGACAATCCTCTAATACATCCAGATTAATGCTGGCACCATGGTGAATGAGACTGGGACTGGAGGTTGCTTATGCAAGTAATATTTTGTAAACTGAGTCCTAGAAAGTTATCAGAGGATTACCCTAGCAAACACTGATACATGTGTCTTTGGATTCCATAGTAAGAATTAAAGAACATGGAAAAGGGGAGTCTTGTCCTTAAAGGCCCACAAGGCTGGATGGATTTTCATCTTTCCATCAAAACTGATTTCAGGAGAGGAAAAGAAAATGGTATTTTCCAAGAAAATACCAAGTCTTCCAACACAGCCTGCAATTAATACCTGGATTGGATGGAGCATCTCCACTCTCTGCTCCTGCTGTTGGGCAAATTTGTGGGATTTACACGGGAAAGTCCCGTGCTGCTCCTGAGTTTGTGCTTGCTGCTGTGTGATGTCACCTCATGGCACTCTCAGAGTTAAATAGGTTCAGTGTGTAGAGTGAAAAACACTTTCAAAGAATTGAATTTCTGCAGCTTTTAATCTCTGAGCCACCCTTGGTACATGGTAATCAATAATTGTTGTATTTATGATGTGAAATGTTTTCCAGTATAGTAAAAATACTCATAGTAAAAATACTTAAAAAGCAGAGAAAAAGGCACTCAATCTCAGACATGCAACTCTTATCTTGCAGGACACAAGATGCTTCCCTTCACAGTGACAAAGTGGTCCGGGCTCATCATAAAATCCTAAATACTTTGTTTCAGGTTTTAAATAATTTTCATTTTTATGCTTTCCCCACCAAAAGGCAAACATTTCCTGGGGAGATAGGAGGGAATAATCTTTCCACTCTCCCCTCAATCATCCCCAGATGTTGTGTCCCAAAAAGACAGTCTCAGTCTTGAAAAAAAAAAAAAAGAGTGATAATTCACCACGCCAATGTCCCTACACATGTTCCTCATGGCAAGGAGAGTGATCTCTCTTCCCCACTAGCAGCAACTGCTCACATCCCATTCAGCAATGTAGGACTTAGTCTTTGGTGCCGGCTGAAATTCTTGTAGCTTCTCACCTGCAGTGGGAAACACAGATGTTCCCAACCTAGACAGAAAGGCAGGATTTATCTCTAGTAGCTCCTGCAGAGATTGTGTAGGCTCAACAGAATTTCCAGTTATTCCTCTTTTCCTCACCAGGCTTCCTGCACCACCTCTAGATTTTCACCAACCACATATTTGAAGGCAGATAACTATCCTCACATTTGTCATCTGAATGCCTTCACCACCTTAATGAAAACATCTACTTGCTAAAACCATCTACATGATCCCTCTGCATTGCCCAGAAAAGTAACTGGTGTCCTAAGAGCAGCCAAGGCATCACTATTCATTAGTAAATACTCACTAGACAAATTCTGGCCTCAGGCCATATTCAATGAATTAATTTTACTTTTTCTAGAAAGTAGATGACTGGTGGAAAATCACATGTCCACTTTAATAACTGAAAGGCTGTGAGGCAATTTTCCTAATTCTAAGTTTGAGCCTTCTCTGTAGCACATTAAATTACTTCTCTTTAATTCATATGGCTTGAAAATAGCTTTCTAACCCTGCCAAGTAGTGAGTCCCGAGGCAGACTGCCTAGGGATGCTGAAGAGTCTACTCCACTGGGAATAGTCAGTGAAATATTGGCTTGGCTCAGAACAGGCACTGGGGGAGGTTCTCCAGAGGTCTGTAACATGATAATCATAGGGGGAGTGTTTGACACCCGGCTGGGTACCAGTTTGTCTTCCTTGGCCTAAGGACATCTGCTATGGACAGGTCATCTTATAGTTCCTTTCCTCAGCTTCCTTCTCTGAAAAACAAAGATCTCGCCCAACTCCTAAGTATCTTAGTCCTTTTTATGCTAACCAGCCAAATGACCTAGGTAAGACCTGCCATGTTGGGTGTCCATGTTGCAAAAGCCATGCATAGGATGTCTATTCCCACAGGTTGGTCCAAGACCATGTGTTCAGTCTCAGAACTGCTCCTTCAGTTTTTTGTCCCTTTGCTGCTGAAGCAAAGCACTGTCCCATGGTTACCCTGGTTTTCAACATTACAATTACCTGGTATGCGAGCATCCTGCTTAGCATGGCCTGTGGTGATGCTGAATAGGTGTTGTGCCAGGCTTGGAAGGGTATTTGTATACCCAGTCCATTCTGGTTTTAAACAGGACTTTGGTGCCCTGAGTCTTTTGGGGTTCTTATTTTTACTTTTGTGGGGGTTTTATTTTTGCTTTCTGAAAGTCTAGTCTTCAGCCCAAGCCAGCAGGCTTGCTCTTGTTTTGTGCTTTGTCAGCCCCCTCCTGAAGCCTTTGCAAGGGAGTTTGCAAGTGTGCAGCATTTCTGCACACAACAGAAAGCCAGCTTTCCCCATGGATTGCTCAGCGGGAACACCCCAAACGGGAAGGGCAGGGGAAGGAGCACATCCACTTCCCTGTTCTTCCCACAGGGATCAGTAAGAAGGATTGGGTTTGTCTGAGCACCAGGGAGATCAGCCGCCTACTAATTCATGGGGGCCCTGGTGGAACAAAATAGCCATCTGGATCCTGTGACCCTTGCTGGCAGGTGTGCAGGGCACTTGAATTCCACTTTCATCTCCTGTGTGAAGCTCTACAGATGGCATGGGCTAAACAAAATGTACCTAGCATCTCTCTCAAATCACACACATAACACAAGGGCACAAAGACAACCCTCTGGAAAGTGTGTATTTTGTAAATTTGGTGCATTTTGCAGTTTTCTGGCCATCACTAGTTGAACATTATCTGAACAGAACATCTGAGGGAGGCAGTGAGGTGAGGCTGAAGGGACTTTAATCTACTTCTGGATGCAGAGTGATGTGTGACGTGGAACTAAACACATCACTTGCTTGCAAGCTGTGGTCAACAGTCAAGCCAAGGAGTGCTTCAGTATGAGGTCTCCAACACGGTGACCTATACCATGGCTTTCCTTGTTCTGAAAAGATCTAAATATAAGAGGAGCCTGGCAGAGCTTGACTTTGGAGGAGAAAGTCCGAGGAACATGGACAAAGCCATTGTCCTGCAATTGCAAAGAAGGGGGTTGCTACTCTAATCTCTTTAACTGGCATTTCTGTGCTCCTTGTTGGCACCTCAGGACTGGAGTCCAACCACATGACTGGCCATACTTCCGGGGGGGATCACTCCACAGCGCTAATCCTCCAGAGCACACACTCATTAAGCATTGGTTAGAATAAATTCAGTTATTTCTTTCTAAATGTAAAATCTATTTCTTCCTCCTTAAGTTCCACATCCCATGTGATTTTCCGGAATGCAAATGCAATGGACAAAATGAATAATTAGTTTATGGGGTACATGCATTCACATTCCACGCCTGTCCCCATCTGCACCCAGCTTGGTGGAGAGCCTGCCTTTTGGAGAACACCCTGTGAACTTAATAGTGTGAAAAAAACAAGAGAAGTTCATTTGCCTTCGGTCTACTTCACTTGAGTGGCAGAAATGTGTCACCCTAGCTGAGCAAAGAGATTTAACACCCCAGTGCTCTCTGCACACTACTGCTTTCACCTCCTGCCCTCCAGCAAGAGAGCTGAGAAGGATTAAGGATTTTTCAATGTATTTTACTGTTCGTCTGAGAAATGGTGAATAAAAAGGTCAGACCTACACCCTCAGAGACAAGAGCCTTTGTCTTTACCAAAAGCAGGATTCAGATCAGGAAGAAAAACAATGGCTTTTGAATGAGGTTAAACTAACAAACCCCCCAGTCTTTGGGATCTCTAACCATTGACTGTGCATGATATCGAGCAGAGATGAAGAAGACAATGTCACTACGTACCACTGCTCCTAGTCTTTGTCCATCTAGAAGTTGTTATGGTTGGGAAGTTACAACAGTCAGTATTTTTGCATTCTTCCTAGAGCTCAAATGAGAACCAGAGCTTTCAGGTCAGAAGATATTAGTCTGAATATGGTAATCATCCATCTTCTTCTTGACTAACAAGTTATCTTCCCTGCTAGCTTGATCAAAAAGCAAGCTCTCGACAGAGACAACCTTCTCTAGGTAATTAGGTCCAAAGCTCAAATCATTCTTAGCATTTAAAATGAACTAAATATCTTCTCCTCATCTGTATTTGCCCTCAGTTTCCCAACTGAGGCCAGTCACACCTTGCCAACCACAATGGACTACAGAGATGGGCCCACATGGCAGCCTTTTACACCATTGCTGCACCTACACTTTCCTCATGCCACTATCTCATCCACCACTTGGCTTGGAGTGACAACCAGGGCATGGAGTAAAGGAAAGCCAGGATGATCCACCATGTCTGGAAAACTCTTTACAACAGGTATATACCCTTGCTTTAGTAACAGACTGAGCCCTTTCCATGGTATGACCTGTGTCAGCTGGTTTGTCAGATGTTCAGTGCCTGGTATCTGCTCCCTGTGAAGGCCCTCACAGTCTACTTCCATTATTTCTCACTTTGCTTTTTAATAAACCAAACACTCAGGCTCTCACAGTAAGAGCTTCACACCACCTGCCATGGTTTCTGGGCCCATCTTGGGTAAATCTCAGATAAGTCTGACCCTCTGCCATTCAGTGCTGCCTGGGATATGCCTGCCTCCGTGGGCTGTAGCATACCATTTCACTTTCTTTTTGCATAAAAGGTGACTTCTGCCCTTTGCTCAGATTTTCCTTCAAAACATATGTGAATGTTGGCTGTTCAGGACTTGCTGAGAGGTGGGTAATGATCTAAACCACCACCTTGGTGGAGGAGAGCCCTGACTTTGAGTCTCGCTTAAAGATGAGTGCTTTATATACTGGAGTGCTGCTTAAAATGAGGGATGGAGAGGGACTTTCAGCACAGGCATGCAAAAGTAGGACATGGGGGAATGGCTTTAAACAGAAAGAGGGCAGGTTCAGATTATTAAGAGGAAATACTTCCCTGTGAGCGTGGTGAGGTACTGACACAGGCTGACCAGAGAAGCTGTGGATGCTCCATCCCTGGCAGTGTTCAAGGCCAGGCTGGATGGGGCTTGGAGTAACAAGATCTAGTAAAAGTATCCTTACCCATGAGAGAGGGGTCAGAACTAGATGATCTTGAAGGTCCCTTTCAACCCAAACCATTCCATGACCCTATAATGTCCATCATTCCCCCTGTCTGAGGTTTGGACTGAAATGTTCAGGGTAATGGCCATTCACTTACACTTACCCCTTCCCTTCCCATGGTACAAGTATCTTCATCCTTGCAAGAAGAAATTATAATTTTCAACTCCTCCAGAAAAGAAAAATCCAGCTTCCTGGTTTTGTTATCTCCTTTAATGTGGAGAAAAGATGCATTTCCATGAAACACAACAGTATTGCCCTGAATGCAATGGCAACAGGAATCTGCTCAGAGTATTTGTCTTCTTTTCTACACAGGGCAGCCCACCCTGAGTTTTTACTAGTGAGCAAACGGTATGATACTCTTGTGGCAGGGATGTGGGGACACAGCAAGAACCACCTGGCCACATGCTCCCTGCCACCGTGCTGAGAAAGTTCCCTTGTTTATGTCTTAATTGCCGCCTCCGCACAGAAGGATCATCTTGAGGTCATGCTGACAAATGACGTGAGGAATGCAAGGAAGCTCTAACCTCAGCAAGGCAGGTCACAATTGTAGTAAGCTGCAGGAAACATTGGAATTACCATTTCTCATGTGACCGGTGCATCCATGACACAGCCTGTCTGAGGGCTCTGCATCCACTGTTAAGTGATCAGCATAGGGCATGTTTTCCTGGAAAAACTCTGTCCTGAGCTCACTGAAGGTCAAGAAAAGCCTTTCCTACAGCCTTTGGATCAGATCTTTTGAGGCTACTGGATTTGCAGAGACTGCTACTATCAGGATAACAAGAGGTGTATTTTGTTGTAAAGAATGGCCTCTCCATCAAAAGCAAGTCCAGCTTCCTGGACAACTGAGGGAAAAAGAGAGACTCAAGCACAGCTGAAAGCTGAGATGTGGAGGCATAGGTCATATATATCAGGGGGATGAAGATCCATTGGGAAGCCCTGGATTCTCAAAAGGGCTCCCAACGTGTGCAACGCTGTGCAACTAAATAACAGCCTGCAAGTTTGCAGATTTTTCTCGAGCTATTCCTGCAACGCTCAGCCTTACAGTGATGAAAGACACAGGATTAGGTACTAATTAGATTACAGGGTACTCCCGCCAGGCTTCTCCTTCTGGTGGGCGGATGCTGTTCCCAGGGAAGACCTGCTAGTTTGTTACTATGGGTTTTTTTTGGTTGGTTTGTTTGTGGTTTTTTTTTTTTTTTTTTTTTTTTTTTTTTTTTTTTTTTTTTTTTGTGTTGCTACAAAAAGGGATGCAGATCTGCAAACTACAAACCCAGAAAATTCAAGCTGCTTGAAGTACAAAGAACCTCTCCTACACAAAAGAAAACAGACAAGCTGCTAATCAATTAGCCAAATAACCACAGGGTGAAAAGACCGCAGGCACCACCGTGGCTTTCTGTAGTAAAACAGCCCAGTGAAAGAGTAGTCTCGATGCATTACATACACAGATACTTTGTACTTCTGTACACTGCCATTTTTTTTTCCTTGCAAGTAGCTCAGGAAAGAAAGTGCAGTGCTAATGCACACTGCAGCCTGTCATTCTGCAAGTGCAACTGAAACCCAGGGAAATGAGGCTCGTAACTGAAACCACCAATAAATAGGGTGTAATCTACTCAACATGAGTGACAGAGCAGTGTCAGGCGCTGTGCAGTAGGTAGAGTTTCCAGGCAAAGACTTCAGTGGCCAAAATCAGAGACTGATTTTCAAAAGACATCGGGCAGAGCTGAAAAATATGAAAAATCTGGCTGCTCCCTGAAAATTGAACACTTAAACCATATGCTGAGCTCTCCTCCTTGGTCAGGTTGACTACGAATAAGCTAAAAATGCAACCACTTTTGACCCAGATAAAAATCTCAATGACCAGACCCCCAGCAGTATGAAACAATTGAGATAAACTGACTTTGGTAAAAATGTGGTGATTTCCACAAGCTGCATACCATGAAATGCTGGGGTGGTCCCTCCTGAGACTGGGTGTGAAGGGTTTTCAAAGACAGTGAGGGAAAGGAATGTGATACTCTGTGTCTTCCTCCGCCATGAGCTGCATCATTAATCACAGCCCCCGATGACAGCTGCAGGCTGTGCCATCCTGTTTGCCCTTGCAAAGCATTGCACTGGTCAGCGACAGGACCATAGAGACTCAACTTCAGACGCAGGATCTCACAGCTTGGTTAGAATAATAGAATAGTTTGAGTTGGAAGGGACCTTTTAAAGGTCATCTGGTCCAACCCTCCCTCCCGTGGGCAGGGACTCCTTCCATCAGATCAGGCTGCTCAAAGCCCCATCCAACCTGACTTCCAAAGTTTCCAGGGATGCGGCAGCCACAGCTTCTTGGGGCAACATGTTTCAGTGCCTCACCACACTCACAGTGAAGAATTTATTCCTAATATCTAATCTAAACCCACACTCTATCAGGTTGAAACTACTCCCCCTTGTCCTATCACTCTGTGCCCTTGTCAAAAGTCCCTCTACAGCTCTCTTGCAGCCCTTTTAGGTACTGGAAAGTGCTCTAAGGTGTCCCCAGAGCCCTTTCCTCTCCAGGGTGAACAATCCCAACTCTCTCAGCCTGTCTTCATAGGAGAGCTGCTCCAGTCCCATTAGCACCTTCGTTGCTCCCTGTGGTCCGTTTATTCCTCTGCTCTATTCCAGTCTCCCAACAGTTACCCAAACTCTTTCATATTTCAGATTAGGACAAGACAGACAGTTTCTCAGAGGGGCTGAACACTATCCTGATGGTGGAGAGTGCAACAGTGAGTTCCCACCATGTCTTCATAGGTGAAAAACTAACTAACCTAAAAGCTAACCCTAAAACACTGGAGACCTCAGGATGTGACTTTAAACAGAGCTTAAGACAGAAGCAAAAGCTTCCACAAAGGCAAGAACCCATTTAGTGATGCACTTACTACCCAGGAGTAGTGCAAAGCAATGCCTGACCACGTCCTTGCCTCCTCCTGGCCATGTCACAGATCACGGCAATGTTGGGTTGGTAAAGGGTTGGACTCAATGAGGTCTTTTCCAAGCTAAATCATTCTGTGATTCTGTAAGATCACCTCCACGACTATGGGGACAAACTAGTGCTTCCAAGGCTTGATTCATTTCATCTGTCGTAGAAGTCAACATTATTTCTGTCCATAGATTACAGAGGAAGCCTGAGTTGACTGGTTTCATTTCCATGTCCCCTCCTTATTCCCATCCCTGAGCAGCTGTGAATATGTCAAAAGACTGTTCAGCTGAGTCTGATGGTTTAGTCCCCAAACCTCTCTTTGAAGGGTTTTGGTAGGATTGCCATGGAAAGAGACACCTCAACTAAATGAGCCAAAAAGGTTACATTAAAGCAAGAAACCACAGAAAACTCCCTCCTCTGAGAAGTTAGAGAATCGATGTGTTCACCTGAGAGTGGCCAGGAAATGGGCATCAATTTTTTAAGCCTTCAGCAGGAAGTTCAATAGATTTGCCCTGCATTCGATCCCCTGAAAAGCCCAGTAGGTAGAGAAGCTGAACAAAAGACGTGACCTTTTCTCCCTTACTGTGCTTTCAAGTAGTCAAAGCAGAACAAAGGACCACGGTGGCATCCGATCCCAACTCTCTGCAGAGTGCTCGACACAGCCTCCCAATAAGGGCAATTTCCTTTTGTGCACCAGCCTCTATCAGTGATTGAGTATTTTTCAACAGCCACAATAATTAATCAAATAAAGTATCCTTTTGCAAGGAGGTCAGGTGTAATTTCATCATAATCCAGACCCAGCAGGCTGAGCTGATCTAGGGAAAATGCTGCAATTACAGGTTGGCCAAAGAGTCTTTGCAAGTGTTTTCATCTCTTCTTTACCTGTAGATAAAGTTCCAAGTCTTGCTAGGTTCTACATAGAGGGCCTGGTACATGACAAGAACAAATTATGAGTAAGGCCTATGTTTGAAATTGGGGGTGATATGAAAGATGAACACGCTCTCAAGACTCTCCTCCTTGGAGTAGCACAGTGATGAAGTAGCACAGTAGCACAGAGTACTGGGAGTCCTCTTGCTGGTCCTGAGCAAACTGGGATGTCCACACAGCACTGTACCAAGATCAGAACTCAGATCCTGCCTACTCATGCTCAGGAGGCCCCAATTAGCCTGGGCCAAACAGACCTGCCAGTGTTGGTAGGGTCACCATGGACCTGCTCCTTCATGGGCTGGTTGATCCCTGGCATTTACGGAGCAAGGGATACACACAGACTTCAGCCTGATGTGTTTTACATTGAATGCAGGGATTTGGGAGGAGATTCATATGTGGAACATCCTGTGTCAGGCCAGGTTCAAAAATCCTCTGAGGTACATTTTGAGCAGGCTCTGCCAGCCCTGCAGTGGAACCACAGACATTAGCCCTTAGCTTAGTCACAGGTGTAAGCCTGTGGCTGTATTGCTAAGGCACCTACTGTGTCTGTTATCTGAGAAAAACTCCATAAATATCATAGAATCCTAGAATGATTTGAGTTGTAAGGGACCTTAGAGATAATCTTGTTTCAACTCCTCTACCATGGGCATGGAACCTTTCCACTAGACCAGGTTGCTCAAAGCCCCATCCAAGAGGGATGGGGCAAGTTCTCTGGGCAACCTGTTCCAAAGGTTTGGGAACCAGAAATCTAAGGGAAGATTTGTACACACATCTATCTAATCTATATATATATAAATATTTTGAAATATATTTTTATTTATACACACACACTCCCTATATAAAAGGATATATACATATCCCCTAGATACATACTGTGGCCAATCCTACATTCCTGCCTCCAGTTAGGAATAACTGGACCACGCAGTGAAGGAGCTTGAACTGGATCATCTCCTTGGCTGTCCAAGTTTTCTGTCTCATGACCCTACAAGACCACAGGCCTTACTACAAGACAGAGGCAGGAGAAGGAGCATTGCTTCCACCGCAGGCTGGGACCAGGGTCCCGAAACAAAATTTATGGGGCATCAGGTGATTTGTCTTGTGGCACACTGGAGCTTGTTGTTGAAGTGGTTTCAGAGGGATTTATGTATTTGGGTTCTTTCTAAGTCCCATAAAGTGCTCCCTTTTAAAACAGTCTCTAGATAACCTTCCACCACCCAGATAACGTGTGGCAGAGATACGATCTGAACTAATCTCAGCCCAATAAATTAATTACTAACCCACTGTTGCTTTTTTGCTATAGAAATGTTTGTTAAAGGGAGTCTTTACTGCAGACACTGTTTTAGCAACCACCCCAGTGAGAAATTATGCTCCTTCATGAATCCCAGCCTATTTATGGAGGAAGGGACAATGCTATCCTCATTTCACACAGAGGGAAACTGAGACATGGAGGGAGGATGTCACTTTCCCCAAGGTCATACAGGAGAACCAGGACACCCAAGTCTGGGCCTATGACTCCAGATCAAAATGTCTTTAATAAAGGCAGCTCCTCTGCTCTTCTCTATCCTTAAATTGTCCTAATAAGCAGCTGTCTCACCCTATACTCTTACTGGTCCCTACTGGTCTGGCCTTGGTTGTGTGGTCTCTCTCCTTTTGATGCTATTAATGGTAGCTGGAGCAGGACTTCTGCAAGCTGTTATAATTCTGTGATGTTTTTTTCTCACCAGGAACCCCTTGGGGGGGATTTTTAGTGAAATCCTCTGTCCACCTGCCCTGACACTATCCTCTTATCTCTCATGATCCTGGAGAAATTCAAGGTGGCCCTTCAAAAGGCTGGGGTCAGCCTTCAAATCCAAGGACTGTTAGGATTAAGTGAGCTCAAATCAGAAGATACCAGCCCTGCTTTATCTGCTGAGACTCCAGAGGTTGTTTTGTTTGAATGGGAACTCTAAAATTACTGCTCTGCCCTTCCAGGGTGCCTTTGTTGCAATCACCACGAGATTCCTCAGGGCAGCATCAGGAAGTGCTGGGAGACATCAGCCCTGTAATAGCCCAGATGAGAGGGGGACAGACACTCCCTGACTCATTGGCTGCACATGCAAAATGTTATATTAATTTTTCAGCTGGGGAAGCTGAGTCACAGGGGCTGTTTGCTGCTCCATCTACTGCTCTTCTCTTTTAGTGGCATATGGAGTCACTGGGTGTTACTCTCTGTGCTCTAAAGGGCATCATCTGTCTAAACTGGTCATGCTTACAGGTCTTTGCCAAAGCAGAGTTAGACTAAGGGGCACATAAAAGGGTAGATTTACATTAGATATTAGGAGGAAATACTTTATTGTGAGGGTGGTAAAACACTGGCACAGGTTGCCCAGAGAAGCTGTGGATATCCCATCCCTGGAAGTGTTTGAGGCCAGGTTGGATGAGGCTTTGAGGAACCTGGCGTGGTGGAGGATGTCTCAGCTCATGGCAGGGGTGTTGGAATGAGATAATCTCTAAGGTCCCTTCCAGCCCAAACCATTCTGTGATTCTGAGATATGTTAGGTGTTGCACAGGCATAAAATAAAAGTCATTGCATCCTGAAACAGCCTGGATGGAAAAAAGAACTGGAGTCTCCAGGAGGTGAAGTGACTTCACTCTAGGCCAAGTTCCCACCTGTCACCTAGCAGAGCCAGAAATAGACTGAATTTCCTCTGCAAGGAGCAGCACTAACAAAAGCCTCATTTACAATGACAAAATTCCAAATAATAAGATTTCTAGATGGTCAGTAAGACATAGTCCTGCTAAGAAGCCTTTCCTGCAGATGGGGCATCCTGAACAGTTTCTCACCACATCTGGGGTCTCTGGTGGCCAACAGGAGATGGCACCGTGCCACAAGGCACTAGATTTCTTGCATCCTTACCCATGTCTTTTCAGGAAGCGTCTAGGAACTTTGCTACCTTGCTACAGCTCTGTCAAATTTGAAGTGAACTTGGTCATCAAACTACTGTGATTAGGTGACACATCTAAAGAGACAGAGAGGCCACACAAGCCTTGTTTCCTGTGGAAATCAGACTAGATGAGCAATCCAGCTTTAATCAGGTCCTTATTGCAGTTTCAACAAGCTTCTCTGTTCCTACCCTTCTTTGCAGTACTTTGAGATACCCCCACGAAGAAAGGGGTGACTTGATATTTGTGATTTATTCTAAGAAACTGGTGTTTTCTGTAGATTTCCCTTGGCTGAGGTCAATATCACAGCTGCACCTGAAAAGCTTGGCTTTTGTTACAGCCCTTTTTACCTAATATCTTCCCTGACTTCTGAGCTCAGGGCTGGGAGGACAGGACCTGGTTTGCTACTCCAAAAAGTAGTTTGTTCTGAGAAAAAACCCCAGATATAACAGGGCAGTGGGGAAGAACCAGAGGGTTATTTCTAAGAGCAATAAGGTTGCCCTAACAGCTTTCACCCTCTGTTACCCATCAACCTAATCTGTACTGGTATAATTAACCACAGTCCTGATTTACTCCATCATTTGGCCAAGATCACTGCATGCTCTCTTGTCTCCTCTCTGACGCTCTAAGTGCAGGCATGACATTTAGCAGTGGAGAAAGCAACATCCCAGTGCCTTTCTGGAGTACCAAAACTGCACTTTCAGAAACTCTCCTTCCCATAAAGAAAACACGTAGATTTGGTGCTTAGGGATATGATTTAGTGATGGGCTTGGCAGTGCTGTGTTAATAGTTGGACTTGATTATCTTACAGGTCTTTTTCCAGCCTTAATAATTCTCTGATAAGGACCTGCTTCATCACCCATAAGCACGGGTGGAGTCACCAGGTAAAGCTTCCCTTGTCTTGTGCTGGAGAAGAGAAATACTTTACATGGGAGGGACGGTGTCCTTGCGGAACACCTGCTCTGAGAGACCTCTCTGGCATGACAGCAGATTGGGATGACCTGCTCATTAATTGTTTGCAAGTCTCTGTGTACCGCTTTACTGAATTACACAAAAGATCTAATAGTTCCTGCTGTGGATCCTGATCCCTGTGTCTCAGCACCTCAGGTACTCTGAGATAGTTGGTAGCTCTCAGAGCCCACAGAGATGAAAGGAAATCCTAAAGGCCTGGTGGAGAGTGTCATCCATCTTCTTTTCTTTCAGATCAGGGATGCAGTTGTACCACCAGCCTGGCCTGGGGGTGTGTTTGGGATGTGTATTGGTAATGGTATCGAGAGCTCATGGGGGCCCTTTCAGTAACTTCAGTAACAGACAATGTCTTCTCATGTCTATGCCAAAGACTACACCAGGCTCTTGCAGCTCTCCAGCATACAAAGAGAAAAAAACCCCAAAATACATAAAGCCAGTTACGCTTATCTTTTCCTGGACATTACTTCCAAAAAACCAGACTATAGAAGTTCAGGCACTCCTGACTCTAATGTTCCATCTGGACTAAAGGCAGTCAAGAAGCTGAAGAGCAAAGCGTGATCACCTTCCCTGCTCTGACAGCCCTGTGCATGCAGATTCTTCATGGGCTTGAGGAAGGTCCTTGCACAGAAGTTATGGATGAAATAACCACCCCTTTATTTCTCCAGACCAAAACCTTCTGAGGATTGTAGGTGAGAGAAAGCCAGTGTGTGTGTGTGTGGTTTCAGGAGTTCATCTCGGCCCAGGGTAAATCTGCTGGCCTTGATGGCGCTGATCCAGCAAAGCTGAGGGATGAGAGGAAGCAGGACAGAAATAGCTGGGGTAGCACCAATGCAATGGCAACCTCCGCTGATGCTGGAAAACACCCAAAGGGTCGTGGGAGGCAGCAGTTTGGTGCTGTAGATGGGCTTGAAGGGCTCCTTCCAACTCAGCACAAAATGCACATGCTGTACCTCTGTCCCAGTGCAGGAGGTCTGCCTGTCCCCCCAGCCTCAGCCAGCTAAGGGGACCCTACCTCTGGTGGCAAGAGATGCTGTGGATGTTCTCCCTTCCCTTTCAGACCCACTGTCACTGTGAAGCTCTTAGAACCCACTGAGTTCAGTGGGAGCTTTGCCCAGACTGGGAACTCAGTGCCACCAAGAGGCAAAGCATTTTCTTCTCCTGTTGGCACGAGTTCAAACTCCTGTACACCAACACACTGGGCACATGGAAAAATGACTTACAAAGGAAGCCTCACCCCAACAAGAGCATGGGTCAGCTCTGGAAATCACAGGAATCCACACACAAACAAACCCCAGCCTTTCTAGCAGAGATCTACCCGATCACTATCTTTGTGGCAATGCCCTATTGGCATACAGGAAATCTGATACAGAACCTGCAAGAAACCCCATTAAGATCCTCTCTGTATTTGCTGGCACCAAAATATTGTCAATGAAAAAAGAAGGGAATAAGTTTTGCTCTATTTTCCTCAACCCACATGATACATGGCGCTGTTACTAATGTGATGAGCTGACACCTTATCTTCTCCAAGACAACTAAGAAGTGCAGTGAGGCCAGTATCTCAGAAGAATTGTTTCAAGGAGGACTCAGGGCATGAGCAACTTTTTGGTGAGTTGAGCTCCACACAAAATAGCCCACACTGGATCCAGCCTGTGGATTCCCCATCCATTGTACTTCTCTGCCAGAGGATGCCTAAGGAGCAATACAAAAGCAGGGTGAAGATGTAGTGGCATTACTCTGTAATATTCCCACAGACACTAATAATTTGCAGCTCCAGAACTCCTAAAGACAAAAAAAGGGTAATTTTTTTTCTTTAATATGTATCTATTTTATAGTTTTTTAGAGGCTTTCTATAAATGAACTTGTGCTTCTTTAACCCATCAATACTTTAGGATTCACAGGATCCTGCCGTAAGGAGTACCACAGATGCCAGGTTGTGTGAACTCTTATTTTTCTTTGAGCCTGGTCTCTATAATCTTTATTAGATGCTCCCTAGGTTTTGTATTTCCAAGGAAAATTAAGGAAAATCCTCCTTTTGTCTTCAACATGCAAGCATGACCTTCCAGGATCTATAACATGCATTCTTTCCATCTCTTTTCAGCTTAAGTCTTTGTCCTCCTCCTGTGAAAAGTATTCCAAACCTCTAACCATCTCTCCTTTCTCAGAATTCTACCCAGCTGAACCTTTTAAAACTAGATTTACTGGATTTATCTTGATTGAAATAAGTCAGCAGAGAAATGGAATTTGGTCTCTGGATGATGACAGATACGAGGAGGAACACAGAAGGGCTTGGTCCCTATAGATGGGTCCTGGTCCCAATCTAGCACATTCCAGGTCACCTCAGAGCATCTTCAGAGCACCTTTTCCCTGTTCCTTAGTGCGTTGGGCAGGTGAGCACTGCTCAGCCTTTCCAAAGCCCTCTCAGGTGGAAAGTGTTTCACAGTGGCAATCTGCAAGCCCTATGAGACTAAATCATGAGGATGGTGAGGCGCTGGAACAGGTTGCCCAGAGAAGCTGTGGATGCCCCATCCCTGGAAATTTAAAAGCCACCCTGGATAAGCCTTTAAGCAACCTGGCCCAGTGGAAGGTATCCCTGCCGGTGGCCAGGTGGGTGGGAATGAGTTGATCTTTAAGGTCTCTTCCAACCCAAACCATTCTATGATTCTAAAATATTCCTAAAGTCTTTACATTACATGAAGACATCCAGGCACTGTAGATACTTGCCATTTTCTATTTATCCTCCCTTGCCAACCTTCATGTTGTCCCCATCCTCTCTCCAGCTCTGCCATGATCCCAGATTTATCTTCCCATTTCCAAAGTCAGGAGCAGCTGCAGAGAGTGGCTTTGTCTGCTGGGGTGAAGCCCCCTCCAAGCACAGCTCTCACTGTACAAGCCAGTGTCAGATGAGAGAAGATTCACAGTCTCAATTCTCCCAACGCTCAGCATAACCTTGGGCATGTCCTCTTGAATTGCATCTTCCTTCCTCCACACATCATAAAGGTGCTGACTGTGCAGCAACAACTGCAGTGAAATCCCTACTCCACCCCAGGCACCTGTCCATCTACAATGTAAGTCTGAACTCCTTTCATGAATGTGAAACTGCTTTCAGGTCACCTACGCCCCAGGCAAGCACTGGGTTATTACAACAGGTTAAAGGCAGGAAAAGGGATGGCAGCGGCTGAACCAACATGCCATGAAATGGACTTTCTGGGACTGAGGTCCAAGAAGAGCTCAGTGATTTTCTGTGACTGCTCTAAGGCTGACAATGGGACCAAGCACTCAGTTTTCAAATCCCAGCTGGTCTGAGGTGGAAGTTGCTCCATAGCTGCTCAGGCTGGGCAGTTCTGGGGAGAACTCACCCAATGGTGCCAAGAAATGAAGGGGTTCACAAAGATTTTTTGCTTTGGATTTCCAACTTTTATATTTTTCTTTGGTACTTAGTCTACTTCAAATGCCTGTTTTTCACTGGATTTCCATTTTTTGCACTCCCCCTGTGAAGTAGGCACAGCTACACTCTGCTCTCTCCTAGTTTCCTGACTGCAAGAACTTTATACTGGATATTAGGAAAAATTCTTCACAGAAAGGCTGGTCCAGTCAAGCACTGGAACAGGCTGCCAAGGAAGGGATGGAGTCACCATCGCTCGAGGTATTTAAAAAGACATGGTACTTGGGGACATGGTTTAGTGGTGGGCTTGGTAGTGCTGGGTTAACAGTTGGACTTCATGATCTCCGAGGGCTTTTCCAACCTTAATGATTCTGTGATTCTATGATTCAGAGCAGTGGCTCTGTGCACAGCTCCGGGTGCAGTGGGGTTCGGTGGGGTCTACCTGGGGTTGGATGGACATTGACGGTGCAGTTTGGTTCTGATAAGCTTTCTGTCTCTACCTAGCACTTTTCTGGGGAACCAGAAAGTCACATCAGCTCATCCCATATCAGGTTCTCCTTGCATGTTGCCTAGCAGACAGGAGGGTTTCACAGTGCAAAGCTCCCTTACACACTGTCTCCACATCCTGCCAGACTCTTGGTACAGTGACACTTGTCCTAGTCTGCTTTTCGAGCCACAAAATCTGGCTCTGCCCCAAGAGGACAATAAAAGCCCCTGTTCCTCATGTCACCCTCAAAAGGGACTGGTAGAACTGATGTGGCAGTGAGTGGAGGCAGCAACTGCTACCTGACAGCACTGTCTTGATGTGGACAACCAAAAATGTGCCCAGGACTGAATGCCTGAAGCTGCCTCTCCTGTCAGCCTCTTTCCGCCAGGCTTGGAAGCTGTTCTCTGCAGCTCCAGGATAGGCTTTGAAAAAAACTATGAGCTGACAATGCCTTCATTAATCACAGCATAATCCTTTCCATGGCAACCCAAGGATTGCGAAGTCACAAGTTAGCAAGCGTAAGACAGAAACACTGTACAGCAGCCCTTGGTCCATGAAAACTTAACAGTGAGCGAGATGAATTGGTTGCTCTGAGGAGGGGAAATGAATTAGAAATAATGCTGCCCTGTAAAAGAGGTTCATCCCTGGGCAGGATTCAGATCTCATAAATGTTCGTATCAGTGGGGAGATACTGTAACTTCATGGAGTTACTCCAGTCCTACCCCAAAAAGGCCAAGAAGAGACTTTGGCCCTACATCTTAGTTTTACAGAAGCTCAAAGCTTGTTGTCACCAGGTCATCATAAAAACTTAAACGTTAAACACAATTTACACACATGTATTTGGCAACTGTCAGGGCTCAGAGACTGCAAAACCACAGGTGAAAACCATTTTGGCAATCAACAAACAGCAGGGAAGTGCTGTCCTGGTTTTTTCCCTTGTTTGCCCTTTGGTTGTCCCTGGGACAGTTTAGGTGCAGGGTAGGGGCGTGGACTTCACAGGGTCTCACAGGGGTGCAGGTTTTCACTGAAGCATTGGTAAAGCTCAGTCCAAAGCTGCAAAACCATCCCACACCTTCACAGTACCAATGCTGGGACCCTGCGGTCCCTCACATCACGGGAAGAGAGGTAGGACCCACAGAATCCTGTAGTGGAGGATGTGTGAGTAGTCAGCTTGCAACACAGGCCATGTCCTTGACATCTTGATGTAATGCAGAGGTTAACCCCATAGGGTTGGTTGGTGGACATCCTTTTGTCCAGACCGTGGAGAGAAGCACTCTCACAACAACATCTTGGGGCTGTGAGAAGATCCTCTAACTCCTGCCAGTTCCTTTTACGGGGAAAACTTAGCATCCCGGGGGTAAACAGACAGTCTTAGACACACTGGCCTGTTGCATTTCAAACTCTCCCTCCACGTTGCCTACATGAAGGTCCTCCACCATACACCCCAGTCTTCCCAGAGATGCTAAGAGATGCCAGCTCCACTTTCCTTAGGGTAATGTAATTATCCTAGGAAAGCCTGTACCTTTCTTTGGTACAGTGCTCAGCTGGTCCAGCACAACCAATGTACAAAACACCATACTCCCAAAGCAGGCAGCAAAATGCAAACTGGTTTGTGGGAATTGCCTATCCCATGTCAGGTTTCAGTCCCTGCCCAAGAAGGGTCCTAATAATTTAAACAGCCTGGGAAGATCCTGGGATCTGCTTACCAGCACCAGTGTGACCCAGGGGACAGCCCACCAAAACCAGCCTGGACACATGCTCTGCTACACTGCAGCCAGGGAAAACTCCTGCCTGAGAACAGGCTGTGCGTTATCCACCTAAACGATGTGCTTGGCTCTGGGTGAGAGCCGGGAGAGGGTGAGGTGGATTGGGAGGACACCTGGGGTCTTGAGCCATCGCCAGTGCAGCAACAGCCTCTCCCCATCCTCAAGCACTTTCAGAGGTATCTCTGAATATGGAAGGGCTGCGGAGCAAAGGGGTGGGGGGCTGCACAGCGCAGTATAGGAGGGCAGTGCCCTCCGCCCTTCACTCCAGCTCACTGCTCGGTGATCCCAGCCAATTTAAGCAGCAGCTAGAAATTACCGAGCCAGTAATCCGTGCTGCAGGAGCCGAGCTGGCTCGGGGCTGTTGGGCACTGCTGGCAGGTCTGCGGTCGCGTCGCCTCCCCTCTCCCATCGAGCCCAGCCTCTTCCCCAGGTTTGATCCGACTCGCTGCTCGCAGCCCCCGCGGGGGCACCCCCCGCCCACGGCACCGATCGCACCTCACCGCGCCCCACCGCATCGCACCGCACCCTCTCGCACCACCGCTGCACCCACTGCACCCCACCCGGAGCATTCCAAGCCCCTAGCCTGGCTCCCCCGGGTGCCGCCTGCCCCCTCTTCGCCTTACCTTAGCGGGGCATGGCCAGGAACGGCGTGGGGGACGGAGCGCTGGTGCCCGACGCGGAGCAGCGCTGCCTCCGGCTCCGAGCGAGGGCAGCGCCTGCCCTGGCTGAGCCTCTTAGCGGGGGAGGAGCCGGGATACAGCCAGCCCCTGGTGTGGATGTGGGTCTGCGAGTGTGTGTGAGCGTGTGGTACCTCCAGCCCAGTGACACCGCAAGTGCCGCGCTCCCCCACCGTCCCCACGCCCTAAAGATGCGTCCTCCTCCACCCCTGGGGGCTGCCCCAGACCATGACACTGTGGAATCATAGAATGGCCTGGGTTGGAAAGGACCTTAAAGATACCTAGTTCCAACGCCCCCTGCCATGAGCAGGGACGCCTTCCACTATACCAGGTTGCTCCAAACCCCACCCAACCTGTCCTTGAACACTTCCAGGCATGGGCATCCATAGCTTCTCTGGGCTTCTTCCAGTGCCTCATCACCCTAACAGTAAAGAATTTCCTCCTAATAGCTAATATAAATCTCCCTTCTTTAAGTTTAAAGCTATATCCTCTTGTCCTATGAGTATTTGCCCACGTAAAATGTTTTCATGGCACCCATGAAGGTCCCTGCTACAAGTTAAGCTGTAGTTTGAAGTCCTCGTGCAGAGCCCTGATGACTTCTTCGGTAAAGGGGTGGCTGGAAGGATCCTCCAGCTCTCTGCAAAGTGTTCTCTGGGACGTGCAAGGAACTGTATTGAGGTCCTGTGGGGTGAGGCCAGGAGCTGACAGGCATTCTAGTTTGAATGCACCAGCGTGCACTTGTAAATGTGAAAACTCTGACAGGAACACACTCAAGGACCAGGAAACTCAGAGCTGAGGTTTTGCCTAGAAGCTTAACTCTGACCTGGTGACTCCCTGCCTGAATCTGGGCTACTGTCTTTTTTCCTTCCTGCTAAGAAAAGGTGGGGTTGGATTTTAATTGTGCTATGAAACATTACCAAGGTTCTTACTTTGGTGTAAATCATGTAATTTTAGCCATTGAATGGTGCAAAACACACCTTTTTATTTGCAGTGTTATCACACAAGATGTTTCTAAGCTCCAGTCTGGAATGAGGGGGCCTGAAACCCCTCTGTGGACCTGGATGACTGAAATTTTTTGGTGATACTGCAGAAGTAAGGAGTAGTAAGAGGGAGCCTCCTTCCTTCAAAGTCAGCTAGGAACTCTGCTCAAAATATAGGAGAAGTCATGGTACAGTCACCTTCTAAGTGGTATCTGTCGTTCCTGTCCCTTGCCCAGTCTTTAGAAACTCCCCACTGCTGCCCAGCCCTCAGCCACGAATAGACTCAGCTGACTTTAAGCTCAAGACAGATGATTTGTGATCACCTGGGGCCATGCCCAGCTTCACCCAAGCCCTACTCACTGTGCCAATATCGTTGGTGTGGGTGTAAGGGCAGATAATGGCTGTGCCCAGGCTTTGCTCTGGACAGCACTCGTTGTGCCTGGAAAGGGTCTAGGCTTGGGCAGCCTTTCCTTGTGCCCAACATGACCTATGGGTGTGTGGAAAGGCAGTGAGGGAGGCTCTTCCAGGAACAGAGGGCTGGACATGCTCCTCTGCCTGCACCATTGGGTTTGGAGGTGGGATTTGAAGAGTGCAAGGAGCATTTGGACAACTGCTCAGAACAGACTCTAATGGCTGCGGGTCATGGGACAATCCCTGGTATTTAACACCTGGGGTATTGGCCAAGAATGTGGCAGCACCTGAACAGCTCTAAGGGACAGAAAATGAACCCACCCCCTTGTTGAAGGCCCTACTAGCTCTGTAGCCCTTCTTGCTGGAAATCCCTCACCCTTTTGAGCAGCAGGAGGTTCATAGCCATATGGGGGGAATGCACAGGGGCATTAAGGTGGGAAGGTGCAGACTACAGAGGATCCAGCTGCAGGAAGAAACATTCCAGCAACATCTTTCAACCTTGTCCGTTTCTTCATGAAGATGCTCTTTCAGGTGAAAAGGAGACGCTGAATTACAAATTTACCACAGAATCACACGATCACAGAATGGTTTGGGTTGGAAGGGACCTTCAAGATAATCTAATTCTAAACCCTCTGCCATGGGTAAGGACACCTTCCACCAGGCCTGGTTGCTCAAAGCCTCATCCAGCCTAGTCTTGAACACTCTCAGGGATGGGGCATCCACAGTTGCACAGTTTCTCTGGGGAACTTGTGCCAGTGCTTCACCACCTTCACAGTGAAGAATTTCTTCCTAATACCTAACCTAACTTTGCTCTCTTTCAGCTTTACGCCATCCCCCCTTGTTCTATCACTACATGCCCTTAGAAAAATCCTTATTAAAAATCCCGTATTAAAACTATGCTTAATTTAACGTTTGTGAGCAGAAATCCCTGGCAAATGGCAGTGCGGGAGAGATATAGCGATGCTGCAAGACCCTTGGTGAGCCTAGGCTGGATCCTGCCTGGAGCTGTGCACTACTCTAATGCTTGCTGCTGGTCTCCAAACATGCACAGTCGTCCCACGTTTGACGTGCTGGGGTCCCACATCAATTCCAACATCCCCACTTGCCATGCTGGTGTGCCCTACCTGTACAGGGACAGGGCTGCAATGCAACCTCCATTTTTAAGCGCACTGCCGCAGTACCAACAAAACTGAGATGTGGATGCTGGTGGGGAAGCATGACCTCTATGCCTACAGGACAATCTGTGGCTTTTCCAGGCTTGCACACACCTTTGTTTATAATGTGCACAAAGTAAAGCCACCTGGTTTTGTCCAGCAACAAATATCACAGCCCTGTAAGTGCCCAGCCAGGTCTACTGCTCAGAACACCCTCCAGGAGAGTATCAGGATGTTTGGAGGGTATAGATGTTTGTGAGGATAGATCTTTGCAAGCTGTTTCAGTGGTGGAGGCAGAGGATTAAGATGTTCCTTTCTCTACCTAGCATTTGGTAACACACTTTGTCCCAGAGGATGATCCCAGAAGCTGGAGAATCTGGGAAGGTGCCCCCACCCTGCAATAGAAGCACTTTTTCCTTATGTCTGCTCCAGGCTCTTGAGCATGGGCTGCAGAAGCACAGGCAGCTGGTGGAGCTGAGGGCTGGAAGCTGAGATGGAAGCAAGAGTCCACTTTGGGTCTGTGTGTTACAGCAGCAAGACTGGAGATTCCCATCGGCAGGGCCACACTTTTCAAATGCTCCCCATGTGCTAGGTGCAGGTTTGTTCTCTGAGGGAAAGTCATCTAAAACCCACTTCCTCCTTCTGCTTTGCCCATAAACCCTCCCCCCCATTTATGTTTCGAGCAATCTGCAGAGCTTTTTCCACATCAGATGAGACTCAAAAAACCCAAGTTCCTTGCACTGTGGGGACTCCAGGGCACAGATGCAAAGATTTAGAGTCTGAGGGTTACCTATCCTCTCCGTGGATTTTCTCAGTGAATGTGAGGGTAACCTTGTGTGAAAACCTCATGTAGATCACCCTGCCTCAGTCTCAAAAGTCCACAGAGAAAATAATTTGAATGGAGTTTAGTGAATCAAGCAAATACAAAAGGCTCTTGAGGGCCACCTTGTGCCCATCAAAAGCATTCTGGAAGAACACAGCAGTTTAAAGGCAGGAAGTCTGAATAAAATATACACAATTTATTTATTTATAGGAGGTTTACAGCTGTACAATGTTGGCTTTCTGTTTGGACACTCCCTGTTCTTGTGCAGCGTGACACATCAGTGCCTTTGGAGATGAAGACAAGTCACAACCTGTTCTAACATGCAGATGTCAAAAAGAAATGGATTTCATGGAGTGTAATGGCAGGCTGCTTGCAACCCTTGAAATGATTAAAAAAAGAAATATAAAATAAGTCAGAGACATGTCCTACACCACCTGGTAGGGACTGGAAAGTGCTTATCAGACCCGCACTCCTCTCAGACAAAAAAATCCTGAATATTGTTGTCTACTTCATTCAAAAGAAAAGGCATCAACAGTAGGAATTGCATTTCAATATCTGCTCTATAAACAAGACCAAAAAAAAGAGTAACAAAGGTAATTTTTGTTATTCCATCGGAAATGTAGGGGAAGAAGGTTTCTGCTCCAACTTTTCCAAAGCTTTGGGGAAAAAAAAAAGGACAAATATTACTGATATTAAAACATTTTGGTCCTGATACAGTGTGATGATTTTTTTAAAGAAGCTGTTTAAAAGCTGCCTTTCCTCTCATTATGGCTTGATTCTTTGTAGGAAGGAAGGAGTTGGCCCGTGGGTGCCAGGGCATCATTACTCCTTGTTAGGCTTCAGCCCTGCTCCTTGGGCATCATGGTGAGATTTGGCACATGGCAGGGCACTCCTGACCAAATGAAGCTATCCATAGCCTGATTTCCTGAGAAAACAAGGCTAATGCTGGCAGCCTGGATGTTTCCATCTACTGATGATGGTGCAAAGCTCCTCTCACATTCCTGTGATGCCAAACAGCTCATCTCCCTGCCAGGTGAAGTATCTTTGGGCATCTCATATGTCACTCTGAACATAAGCCTGTAGACCCAAATGATACGTTCTAGCCCTACAACACTGCTTCATTTATTTTCAGTGATGAGTCCCATAAACAAAACCAGAATAAAACCGAAGTATCTTTGAATCAATCTGGCCAAATAAAAGGATTTGCTTTGACCTTGGGTTAAAAATGTCACTTGACCTACCTAGAAGCATTTAAGTTAATTCTGCAAGATGCTGAAATAAATTTGGTCCTTATGATGGCACTTGGAGTTGGAGGGTTGTCAGTGCAAATCTGGAACGATTTTGTCAATAACCACAGGAGGTAAACTCTGAAGATGAGGAAAGGAGAAAAACAGCCTGCAAAAATTCATGCAGTTCAACTGTCTGCTTCTGGATGCAGCAAGAACTGAGCTGGCGGGTGATGTGAATTTGGGAACACTTTACTATGTTATAGATTTGAAAGATCTTTAAGGACTTAAAAAAAAAATACAGCCTTGCAGCACAAACATGGGTGTTTACTAGGACAAGCAGAAACCCTACTTGCTATGGCAAAAGAAGGCTTTCCTGTTCACTTGTTCTTGCAGGCAAAGGACTCTGCCCAGGCCAAAATTTGCCAAGATTAGAAGATTTTATCATATACATTAATTTCCACTTGCATGCAGCAGGTGACTGAGAAAGATTTGCTTGTTAGAAAATCTGACAGGAAAATCCCATAACGCACCATTTTAAAGGCACATGAATAAAACCCCCCAAATAACAGGAGAAAAAAATGGTTTGAAACCCGCCCTGATCAGCTGCTCAAGGACCAGACAACGGGTTCTTGTTTGGCTTATCTGGGATGGTTTATAAGAAGCCGGATTCTGCCACCCAGTGGAATAAGGAAGGTTAACCCAGTTTTCATGGAAATCAGGAGCAGACCGTGGCCCCAAGACACGTCTCCAAGGATGCATTTGGGTTGTGCTCGTGAGATTGGCTCTAGCACTGTGCAACTCCTCCTCCAAGCCAGGAGACTGGAAATTAAAGGTGAGAGATGGATATTGGTATGAATTAAATATTCCCAGCATTTTCAGGCTGCACTGGGAGCAGTGCTCCTCTAGCACAAGCTAAATTCCCACTATTTTTTAAAAGAATTTGGGAAAGCGAGGCACTGAGAAATGATGCACTGTATGCAGCAGTAAAGATGGAGTCCATGGAGCAAAGCTCCCCATCCCTTGGACCTGACATTTTGGCCTTCAGCGGAATCAATCTCCTCTTACTTAAACACTGAATGGCTCCAGCAGACAAGCCACCCCAGCTCCTGAGATGAGCTCTTGGGATGGCGATGGCATAAAGACATGGAGACAGCAGGCACCACGGCAGTTCAAGAGGCACACGCAGGAGCTGAGTCCAGACCAATTCAAAAGCCTTACCCCAGAGAACATCCTTATCCCAGAGTTGCCCACATAGTTGTTGAAATCTTTGTATACTTCAGAGTTGCATGGGGTTGAACAAGACTTGGGTGGACACAGTTTGTCCCTAAAATGATAGAGCCTTTGGTCTTGTTGCCCCTGTGAGTTTGGGACTTGGGCTGCCTTGGTGCATTTTCCTTCCAGTTGCAGTATGCAAACCCATACCCAAAAAACACACTGAAGGCCCCAACCTGTTTTTCCACTTCTCCTTTGCTGTGGCGCCTCCACAGATAAGCGATTAAATGGCAATTTCAAGGGAGACAACTTCATGCACACTGCTCTTAACATCAGCAGACACATCGAAGATGCATTGAAGCAGCTGGTGGGACCACAGTGGCCACACGTGTGCATGGTGGCACGTGGGTGTGCCAGCCTGTGTAAACAAACAGCATCAGGGCATCGTGCTCTGGCTGTCAGGATACACAGTGTGCTCACAGCGATCCCACATGGGGGGGCACATGGCAACGAGGAGGGCTGCAGAGGATGGCAGCAGAAGGATCATTGTGGTTCCCCAAAAAAAAGGCACCATTTTTGAACATTGAAAACACAAGATTGGCTCCTTGGAGTGGAATGCATGCATGACTCATATACACTTTGCAGATGGTAGGGAGGCTCTGTGTGTGTCTCTCTATATATGTATGTATGTATGTATGTGTGCATGTTTATATTCACACATGTGGCACCAGAAGAGTCGTCCTTGAGTACTCAGACGTTAGTGAGGACGTTACTGCTGAGCAGCATCACAGCAATGGTTCCAGGGAGATCGTTTGACCTCCTGTTCCCCTTGTCCTGGAGGTGCAGCGTGTGCACTGACTGCCGGTCACTGGGATCCCCCGTCAGTACCACTTGGCCCAAGAACTCGTCACTTATTAAGTTGTGGTTCCAGATCTGTGGAAATAAAACAGGGATAAGGGCAGCTCCTTCAGGAATGCAGCCAACCTTCATGCACTGCAGAGAAGAAGGGGAGGATTTGGTCTGAGGCGGAGCCACGGAGGTGATGAGGTGTGGGGGTGTCACTCTGCAAGTGAGAGGGATGAAGGACATGCTTTTAACAGATGTCACCACAGTGATGAGAGGTTGAGCTGCATTAATTAGTTATGCTCAGCCTTGGGGAACAGATCTGCTGTGAGGAGACGGCTGGTGTGGTCCAAGTGAGAGAGGATCTCTATCCCTCAGCTCACTACTCGCCTCCCAGGTACCTGAACAATGATGGGTTGTCCTGGCTTCTTCCGGTAGAAGAGCCCTTTCACATCAAATTCTGGTGATACTGTGTTCTTCTTCACTGGAGAGCGAACTTTCTGTCCTTCACACTTTATGATCACATAAGGATCGGCTCCTGGGGAGAAAAAAGGGAATTTTTTTGTTGTGAAACCTAAAACGGGCTCTTAAAAGAAACCCCTAAGTTTCAATTCGTGAGTTTTAGCAGACAGCATTCTTTTATTTATGATGTTGGATGCACATGAGATTAGGCTCTCCAAAAGGCGTGCATGCATATATTACAGAAGCCTCATGGCTTTATTTAGTTACCTAATTAACAATTCAAGTATTACCTAATCTTGTTCCACCCCTTTCCCAGAATTGTTCCTCCCCTTAACACGCTTCCTGTTTTGAGTCAGTGGTCCCTTTGGGTCGTTTGTCGTCCTTTTTACGCTGTCTTTTTCTTGAACTCTCACTTTTGGCACACCATCACGTCTTTTGGAACAGTGTCCATGCCCTTTGTACAACCATGAGGACAGTTTTGTCTAGTTTGCTAGCTTTATGTTCTTTTATCAGTTCTGTTTTGGAACCTCCTGTCTCCCAAGAAATTCCTTTCTGCTGAGACTGCCGTCTTTTAACGGTAAGCTATATAGGTTAAGCTACATAGTTTTACTACATAGTTTTAAGCCACATTCATTATTCTATATGGCTATAGATTCCCCCTTTAGAGACTTTAGCTTCTGTAATTCCTTAGAGTCCTTTTCCAGGGGTGTCATGCAGCGCTTTGCCTCCATATCCCATCACATGGGTATCTGCCAAAGAACTCATCACAGCCCAGATGACGTCCAAGAAGCTCAGCTGTTGGGCTCGGGCTTAATTCTATTAGGTGACACTGTCCCTGGGCAGCAGGAAGTGATGGACTGCTATGGAGCTGGTGAAGGGCCTGGAGCACAAGTCTGATGAGGAGAAGCTGAGGGAGCTGGGCGTGTTCAGCCCGGAGAAAAGTATGCTCAGGGGAGACCTTATTGCTCTCTACAACTACCTGACAGGAGCTTGTAACCAGGTGGGTTGGTCTCTTTTCCCAGGTAACAAGAGACAGGACAAGAAGAAGTGGCCTCAGGTTGTGCCAGGGGAGGTTTAGACTGGATATTGGGAAAAATTTATTCCCCAAAAGGGTTGTCAAGTGCTGGAAGAGGCTGCCCAAGGCAGCAGTGGAGTCACCAAACCTGGAGGGATTTAAAAGATGTGGCACTTGGGGACATGGTTTAGCGGTGGGCTTGGCAGTGCTGGGTTAAGGGTTGGACTTGATGACCTTAAAGGGCTTTTCCAAGCTAAACAATTCTATGATTCTATGAAATGGCCGCCTCTTCTTTGGCCTCATATTGTACATAAACACTCCTTCATCACTCTAAATCCTCCTGACCATTGTAATAAATCTTCCATGGAAGACACCATCCTTTCAGGATTTGCTGTCCTGAAGGCAGGCAGAAATAAAACCATGGAGAAGAGAAAGAGGCTCCCACAAGAAAATAGCAGATGGAGAATAAAGTTACCAAGTTCATGGACTACAGCTCACAGCTAGATGGCACCTGAGCTTCCAGGAGAAGGAAAGAGTCCCTCATTAGTGAATACTTTCCTCTTTCAAAACAAGTGCTTGTTTTGGGAATTTCATTAGAGAATCAACTATTGCTATGGAAATTTAATTGCCAGAATGCATTTTCTTACCGTGAGCTTTAGTGGCTATGATGGAAACACAAACCAGTTGGATGAGTTTTTGTGTCCCAGGGAAATGTGGAAATGAAGAGGAACAAACCAGCCCCTTCTGAGGGCCAGAGATTTAAGAACCACATCTTTGACTGCCAGACTACCTCCTTGCTAGCTTTCTGTTTGCAAGGACCTGGCTCCCCTGGTGAGACACAGCTGCTGGATTTCACAGCTGTTTTTCAAAACCAGCCTTGTCTTTTGGGATGTCCCATTAAATCCTCATATTCCATCAGCCAGAGCCAAATTCCTATCTGTAAATCACTATTTCCAATGTGAGAAGGCCTGGACTGGGATGTACAAAAGATGCCGTTGCACTGGGAAGCACAAAACACGCTGTTGGTGGTGGGAGCTGAACAGCTGGAAAACAGCTGGAAGAAAGCAATTCCCAAGGGCCTCTTGTGGAAAAAAATGTGGAAAGATAAACCTTCTTGTTTCTGTGAACATTCAGAGACCTTTGGCTACAGACTTTCCTGCATTGCTACAGATACACTGAGCTATTGTGAATCACCCAAGAAAAAACAACCTGCCTAGGGTAAAATAACCTCCCCAAATACCAGACAGGGTAAAAGGACTCCCTTTGTGATAAATACGCACACTCGGCTAGTCCGGGCTTAGAAAAGATTCTGCTGGTTACTCTCAGGGTTCTGGTGATACACAGCCCTCTACTGATAGACATTTATCCAGTCTCCAGTGATGAACACTACACATCAGCCTGTTCCATGTTTATCTGTTTTTTTCTACTAAAAAGCCCTTAAATAGAATTCCTGACTTATACAGCTGCTCATACTCAGGAGGAAAGCCTGCATTGTTACAGGAACACTGCTAAGAGCTTTGGGGAAGTTTTGGAAGGATCTCAGAGAACAGCCTAAATATAACACCTCCCAGATCATGTCAACAGCAAGAAGTGAGTTTGATTCTCCGTGAACTTTCTCTTCCTGTGGTGTCTCAATCAGGCATGTTCACTGAAACAAATATCTGAGGACATAAATCCCAGCAATGTCCCACTTCATAAAACCACCTCCTGCTTTCTCCACTGAAGAAACCCAAGTCTCCCAAGTCCTCCAGGGTTAGACAACAGGCAGGGAGAGACCAATACCTCCTTGGGAGTCCTGATTCTTGAGCCCAGCTGCAGCAAGCACATGGATCTGGGATACTACTTGTGGGTAACCACACATCCCACTCCAGCAGGTGTGTGGTGGCTCATCCAGTGTCAGCTCTCTGCAAGGAAAAACATGTGGCCTTTGAGAGGTGCCCAGGCTTAACCTGGAGAGTTTGCTCTGGTACGATGGAAGGACTATTATGCACTGTCCATTGTCAGACTCTGCTCCCCAGCCCAGTCTCCTCAACCTGGGTTTGGGATGCTTAGAAACAGAGTGGGAGCTTCTCTGCATGTTTTGTGGTTAGACCCGTAAAGATGCTCTGTCTCTTGACCACACTTGAAAGGAAGCCAAACGCCAGCTCCCCGTAAGGCTATGACCGCTCAGGAAAACCATTAGTCAGACGCAAAGGGCTGTCTCCAAATAGCCAGTTCCTCCCCATCACTGCTCATGCTCCTTACCGGCAATCTGAAGGCACATCTGTGAAAATCCTGAGAAGGAACTCGCCTTCATGACCAGGGTCAAAAGTGGTGGGGATGATGACGTAGCGGCCTTCCTTCAGGTCTGTCCTCAGGAAGACACTGCGGGAGTTGATGTAGATGGAGCTGGCCACCTTCTGCTGCAGGGTGTGCATCCGGTAGTTCCTATTCAATTCCACCTGGGCAGAGACCACAGCAGGATGGTCAGCAGATTGTCACTGTCTGACAGTGTACTGGTATCCACCATGGGGGACCAGACTGAGCCCACAGTGCTGGGAGACCTGGAGCTAAGAGAACCAGCAAAATGGTACCAACTGTGCTGGACGAAATACAAATGTGGACAAGGCTTTCCCAACTCTGTTGGTTCAAGGACATGTCTCTTGCATCCCAGCTTAACACTGGGGGCCAGGCAAGCAATGCATAAGGATTAATCTAACAGATTTCAGCATTTGGAGAGAACAGACTAATCATTGCTTTTAGCAAGGAGAACTACATCGAATCAAATGGTTTGGGTTGGAAGGGACCTTAAAGATCACCTAGTTCAAACCCCCCTGCCATGGGCAGGGACACCTTCCACTAGACCAGGTTACTCAAAGCCCCATCCATCCTGGCCTTCAACATTTCCAGGAATGGAACATCCATAGCGTCTCTGGGCCACCCGTTGTCCATGCTGTCACCTCTGAAATCCCTCTTCATCTCTAGAGCAAGGCAGGCTGTGCTGAAGGCACTCCAGAAGCACCCAGATGCTTAAACATCCAGAAGCTTAAATGAAAAATATAGTCATTCTACATGTGCTACTCCACTACTAAAAAATTTATGGTGGCATTCAGGCCAACATGCAGGAAACCCCAGTCTACCTTATGGATATCAAAGCCTATGGCCAAGTTCTCTCCTTTGCCCTCTTTGCGACTGGTCCTTTTTGGCTTCTGCTGGATAGAGATCAGTACTTCATCTTCTGCCTTCTTCACATCGAACATATACTAGAAGCAAAGGGAGTTATTAAGACAGGATCACTGGGCATGGGTAGGGGTGCACACACAGTAGATTTAACCTCAGTTTTGCCTCACCCGCCTCCCTGAAGGGACAGTACCGGCACTGAGAACCCACACCCCCTACTCTTGGGAACTGTCATCATCTTGCCAAGCCAGAGACCTTTTTGGCTCATCTTACAGAAAGACTGTGAAATCCAGTCTTTGAATTGCTTGGCAGAATCCAAAGAGTGTAGATGCAGTCTCATACCAGAGACTTTTACCACTTGCAGTCTGCCACAAGTCCTACTACAAGGCATGGAAGGAGGAACTGATGTTCTCAGAGACCTGAGAGGAAGGCTAATACAGAGCTAGAAGCTGGAAACAACTCTCCCATGTCTTTGATGATAATTCTTGCAATGGACCAGACCATCCTTATCTGCTTGTTAGATGAAGGACTCACAAGGACCTGGCTCATGATACCCAGAATCCCAGTTCAGAGCAGGACAAGACAATGATAGAATCATAGAATCATTGAGGTTGGAAAAGACCTCTAAGATCGTTGAGTTCAGCCCTTAACCCAGCACTGCCAAATCCAGTGCTAAACCATCTCCCCATCTGTCACATCTACATGCCTTTCGAACACTTCCAGAAATGGTGATTTTGCCACTGCTCTGGGTAGCCTCTTCTAATATCTTCATTCTTCCAGTGAAGAAATTTTCCCTATTATCCAATTTAAACCTCTCCTGTCACAACTTGAGGCTGTTTGCTCTTGTCCTATCATTTGTTACCCGGAAGAAGAGAACGACTCCCACCTGGCTACAACCTCCTTTCAGGTAGTTGTAAAGAGCAATAAGGTCCCCCTCAGCCTGCTTTTCTCCAGAAGAGTTTGTTCCAGGAGATGAACTTCAAGCTAGAAGAAAATGGCCCTATAGACTACACCTGTCCTGGTAAATTTAACAGTGCCAAAGTCTTGGCAAATGCAATTTGATCATTCAGATATCCAAATTGTTGGAAATGAGTTCTGTCCCTGTTTGACTGGAACCAGCCAACACTGCTACCCTGTGGCACAGTTTGCTATTTGCTTGTGCCAAGATGGTCTACACAAGGCACTTGGATGCAGTCTCCCTGATCACACGGATAAGGTTAATAGAGTTGGCCTGGATGGTGGTCATGCTGTGCCAGGAGGCTTAGCCAGAGAATGGTAATAGACACAATTAATCTATTAGAGGTCTGGTAGCCATTCTGGTCTTCTAGGTCCCTATAGGAGATTTACACATTTGGAAGCACGTGTGAAGGCCCCAGAAGGCCCTCTGCTCCTCACTCACCTGGGGGTTCTGTAAAAAGGTGTCCTTGTGGTTGATACAGCCTCCAGAGCGGTTTTTCAAGGGGTCATTGCTTCTGGTCCATGCCCCATGTAGAACTGCTTCTTCCCAGGTCTTGTGGATGCTCAGGTAGGACGTATTGATCAGACGGCACTTGATGATGTCTGTGAAGTATTTGCAGAAATCTTCAAAGGTCATCCTAAGTCAGGAAAGGGCAGAGCTGGGTTATGCTGCTTCATTCCCTGGAAAAGTACACTGAAAGAGTTTTCTTGATCACCTGTTAGACACTGTGGGTGATTCTCTGATGGATGATGAATAACAGAAGTTATTTATCAAATATACCCAAAAGAGATGGAGATACCTTTACCTATACATGCAGTAAATAATTCTTCATTTTAAACAACAGATCTATGTGTTTTGGAGTCGGAGAAGCAGCATTAGTGCCCCTTTCTCCACACAAGGGCACATGTACTGAAACGTACCCAGTGAGGCTGTTAAGAGCAGCCCATTTATACCAGGTTCTCAGTATCCTGGTGAAATGATTTGGCCCCAGTATGATACAGAGAAGCTTGCAATCCTAAGGTCGTGGCCATCCGAAGATAACCCCTCATGGACTCAAAGAGAGGGCTTGGAAGGCTGTTTTCTCTGGATTGCTGTATACATGGAAATGGTGCACATGCTCCATTGGGTGAGAGGATGCTGTGGACGTGGCCCGTGGTGACAGGAGGGACTCACCAAAACTCTCCATCATCTTCCACCGTCATCCCCATCTTCTCTCTCTCACTTTTACTCACTTTCTGCCACTCCTCAGAGCTGTGGGAAGAGAACAGCATCATTACTCAGAGGCAAGCGGACACACAAGAATTCAAGAGGCACAAGGACTGTATAAAGCTCCAGCTCAGTGCCCATGCTGTTCTGATTAGACCATCTTCCAAACATGGGGGAAGTACAGCATGGCTTGGAACTTCAATTTCATTCCTGACCAGTGAAGTTAAATCCAGCCCGGCAAGATTTTATTTGGCCAGTACAATCAAAGCCCTATCTGTGATGATAACAAAATTGACTCTGGCCAAAAGCTCTGGTTATACCAGTGCTTGGTTCATCATCTCATCTTGTCCACAGACAGCCCAGCAGTCAGTGGTGGCAGAGATTGATTCTGTTGGGTGCTAATTTTGCTGGAACAAGACTGGGAGTGGAAAAGTGAGCTATAAACAAGCTTCATTAGTGTGAACATACAATCACAGAATCACAGAATGGTTTTGGTTGAAAGGACCTTAAATATAACCTCATTCCAACCTCTCTGCCATGCTCAGGGACACCTCCCACTAGATCAGGTTGCTCAAAGCCCCATCCAACTTCACCTTGAATGCTTCCAGGACTGGCACATCCACAGCTTCTCTGGGCAACCTGTGCCAGTGCCTCACCACCTCACAGTAAAGAATTTCTTCCTAATACCCAACCTAAACCTGCTGGCAACTTCACCACAACATCCACCAGAGCCTTAAAGGGAAGGTCTGCCAAGCTCAGACACCTCTACCCCAAATGAAATAGCAGATTTAGGACATGGGTTGAAGCAGCATCCCAGAACTGCCCACACAATGTTAACTTACGGGTGTGGATGTAGTCAGACTGTCTCATGTCTCAAGGCTTGCTCTAACCCAGCTTTTCCCACCAAAACAAGCTGTCCATCCCAACTCACGTGTCACTCCAAGGGCCGTTCCATTCCCGCTCGCCCCACGGGTTGCGCATGCGGATCATGTCCAGCTTCTCTGACTTGAAGAAAGACAGAAGGCCGTGGCCCAGGCGGACCTTCCGCACGTCCGTCACCGCGTATGCGTGGCCCTTCACCAGGCCGCAGGCCAGGCGAGCCTCCATGTCCGCTGCTGACGTGGCCTGGGCAGGGGACACAGACAGTGCTCAGATCAGAGGGATGTGACTGCTTTTGCAGGGACTGGGAAATAAAGGGGCTCAGATTTCCCAACAGGTTTCTTCATGCCAAAAAGCAGGGTATCAGTGGTCAGGGAAGAGAGAGAGCCAGCTGGCAGATGTCTCAGATGACATTTTATGTGCTAGATCCCTTCCGTTCTTCATCTGTTCCATAAGGACTCTGAGCTCCCATAATGACAACAAATAAAGCTCATTCTTCTGCTCATACTGGGAGTTCTGTCACCCAGCATTTGTAGAGATTTCTGCATGCAGACACCAAAACACCTTTCTCTGGAGTGAATCCCCTCCTAACATTTAAAAGGCGGTGGGATGAATCTGGGCTCTTGGACATAGAAATGAGGAATAAAGAGGGCTGGCATCCAGGATTCACTGCTTTTGCTGTCCACAATTTATCAACCCTTGGGCACAATTCATCTCATCCAATTTAGAAGTTTACAATCATGTAAGACAACTGCATCCTAAAATACTTATTCCCATGGGACCGTGACCATGTTGGTAACATTTCTTACTTTAATGGAGCAGCTGATGAGGCCTCCCCGGTTGTGCACCTTCAACACACGCTCGAAGAGCAGGTTTCGCTTGGCTTCATCAGTGATGTAGTCCCCTTCAGTCAAGTCGATAGGTTCAGAGACACCACCAGTAAAATCTACCAGGGCATCAGCTGTGTTGCCTCCATCCAGGGCCTCATAACAGCCTGACAACCTGAAACAGGGTGAGAGGGATGGCACAACAACTTTGGCTTGACATTTTAAGGGGTCTGGGACAATTCTTGGGGAAGCCTGGGGAATGGAGATTTGTAATAAAACTTTAAGTGGGTGAGGACATACAGAATGGTGAAAAAATAGGACCTGTGTTCCTTGCAGCACTCCTGTTGTCATAGGACCAAAGTAAAAGAAACTTGAAATCTCTAGGACAGGTGTTGCTTAAAGAAATGTTAAAGGATATTTTGCTTTGAGGATAAATTAGGGCTAGAGAAGGTGGTTTTTTTCTTAGTTTTTGTCTGTTCCAGATATATACTACTACTCCCCAGGAAAGCTGTTGTTTCCACTGCTGCAAACCAACTGATGAATGAATAGAGAGAAAAAGAGTGCTTATGTACCAAACTGAGGCAGTTTGTCATGCAACTGCCTCAGTACCTACTTGGCATAAGCTTTCTCCACCAAGGCACACCAGAATTCATTCCTGGAGTTGGAGTGGCAGTAGATGAGCTGATTGTGGAGTGTGGGCAGGCGGTCATCAATCACCACATCCAGCCACTGACCAAAACGCCAGAATTGGAAGTGGAAGATTCCTGCGTAGCTCTCAGGTTTCTCAGGGTTCCACTCCTGCTCCTTCCAGTCTGGGATCACCTGTGAGAGAAGAGGCACATGCACCTAAATTATTCACTTTTTTTCTGGGAATAACTCTCATCCTTGAACTAATGCAGATAATATTAAGAACAAGGAAGAATATGAGAGGAATGGATTTGCTTTCAGCCTGCTAGGGCCAGATTTTGAACCTGGTTCCTCCAATGCAGACTAGATTAACATGTAGTGGAATAGCTTAGACTTCACTGTCTCTTGGAAGATGGGTTAAAGATCCTCGTCCTCTTTCTTATAACACTACCTGAGCATCTGCTGCCATCTACTTCTGTAGACAGGCTACTGGAGCAGAAGTGTCCTTAGTCTGAGCAGGGATGATTACTTTTATGACCACATTTTTGTTCCCTTTAGCATCAGTAGAGTACCACTATGAGAGCACATCTTCTTTGATTCTCCTACTTGATTCTGGTGTGACTTGACTGGCACAAGAGCAAGTGTTGTATTCAGCTACCTGATGCCAATGAACAGGCAGCAGACACTCTGAATGCATCTAGTCTGTTAAATAAAACTGGGAAAAGCAAGATCCCCATCCCCTTAAGGTCTCCATTCCTCCCTCTCAAGAGCTACCATGCTCATCCAAGTAAGCATGGGGAGGTGACTTGTTGAAAGAAGGAAAAGAAGGCCTGGGTTGAAAGAAATCCTATAGCAGCTGAGGGTGCACAGGTTTGGTGTCACTGCCAGCGGGACAGGCACATGAGAAGGGTAACTGTCAAAGTCCATTCATGGCTGCAGGCACCACCAGCTTTTCTCTGGATGGAAAATTCACCCAATAGCTGGGACAGAAATGAGCACAGCCAAGCACAGATGCTACATGTGGGAGGATCTCCATTTTACTTGTAACCAGGATACAGAGGCCCACAGCAAGAACCTACCCCACTGCAGCTTAGCTTTTGTTGAGGGTGAAGGCAATGTGGTTTTACTCCATGGCCAGGGCAGGCTGTGACACCACTCATAGTTAATGTAGTTGATAGTTGACAAGTACTGACTGATTCACCTGCAGTAATGTGACTGACTGCCCACACCTTTGCTTCTTTACTTACCTGCACCCAAAGCATCATGAACTCAAGTGAGGAAAAACCCCCAGGTGCTCATGGGAGCATGTATTATGTTCCAATACACCAAATAATCACTGTCCTGTGGAGACAGCTGTGAGCGTTGGGATGGGATAGGAGAGGACACAGCTTCATTGCATGATAGAGGCTCTTTAGGAAGTCTAGGGACATGGTGAGACCACCTGTACTGTGCTTTGACCCTTGTCCAGCTGCCAGAGCCTTCTGTCTTTTTTTTCTGTCTGCTGTCACAAAGCAGTAATTGTGCAGAGAGAATTCTTTCTGAAGAGCACCCTGACATCTTAGCTACCAGCAACGACCCAGACCAGACCTCTTATTGCTCCTACATTGAAATATTAATGATGCCATCAGCCCTGCAAGCTCACTGGCACTGTGAGTTGTCTGGATCAATAGAAGCAGAGCAGACAAAGCCATGAAAAAAAGGCACTTTTGGAGGGTTTGGCGTTTTCCAGGAGTGCTAACAGCAATGTCCCAGAGTCGTTCTTGGAGAGTGCCAGAAAAGATCAGACAGTCCTCCACCAGTGCCAATCAATTCCCTCCTGACTGGAGCTCATCCTAATGAATAGTCATAGAGGACCATTATGCTAATCAACTTGCGATTAATGTGGACTTAAAAATGATCACAGCATTGATTAGAGGCAGCTTGTCAGCCAGAGTGGGTAGTAATAGCTTCCAGCTGGCTGGTTCTGAGACTTGCTACTGCTGTCAGTGGGGGCAGGAGATACTGGTCCCCACCATCCTCCATCCCTTCACCTGGGGACAGTGCTGAGAACACCCTCCACCACTGAAGGTAGCAAAAGACGTCATCTTTCATCCAGAGCAGGGTGTAGCAGCAAGGACTGGTTATATTTCTGCACTGACCCAAGAGGAAACGAGAGGAGTATGATCTCCAGAGATGCTCCATGCTTGGAGAACGTGCTGTGGACCACTCATCCCACGACTGCACTGAGTCCTGGACTCAGCTTGGTTGTGTGACACTGGGGCAGTGGAAGAGACCATGTCTCCTCATTCATCCAGCTGTGCTGCTTTTTGTTTAGGGGCTCCCAAAATCCGGAGTTTCAACACCCTTTAGTAGGCTGAATTTGCAGTGAAAAGGCTCAGAGAGGGGTAAATTGGGAGCTCCGAAACAGGTTCATTTCCCAAAGCTGATTTAGGGCTTTTCTCAATTTTCTTAAGAGTGGCTAATTAAGAGAAAAGGTATTTGTGACCCTGAAAAAATGTTCTGATTAGAAGAAGGAATTGGTAGATGCCAAATGCTCCAAGCCTTCTGCTGGGAACTTGCCAGCTCAGGATGAGGAGGGAGGCACCCAGCTGTACCAATCTGCTGAACCATGGTGCAAACTGGGGTGAAATTCGCCTGGAAGATGGGACAGGGCAGTGTTTCTGAAAGCCTTTATGGGATGCTGACACTGTACAGGGAGAGTTTTAGTGACTAGTAGAAAGAGGCTCATCTTCCCTGCAGCAGAGAGAGATAACACTGCCCCCCTCACCTCCCACCCCAGCTCTAAAGGAAAGCAGGATCCACCTACGAATAATTTCCTCTTCTCTGCCCACGTTCAGACCCCTCCGCAAACCACACAAAACTTTCAACACTCCATGAAGCCTTTCACAAAAAGAGAGAAGAATGCAAATGCTCATTTCACATTTTATAGGAGATAAAAAGAGGCTCAAAAATACCAACAGGGAGTAAAATTTGGTGGGTGCTGCTTTATTGCATGCAGGATTAGGGCAGCTTCCAAAAAGAACATGAAGAAGACACACACAGCCTCAAAACTTAAGAGGAAACTCCTTGGCTAGGCTTTTATTTACCATGGTACATCAATACCCAGTGAGGTATCTGTAGCAAGAACTCTACCCCAGCAACGTAGCAACGGCATATTGTCAGACCTGGCATGCAAAAATCCCTTTGGATGTTGCCAGTGGCCCCTGTTACTCGGTCTAAAGTGGTTTGTAGCCAGGAGCTCTGCTCTGGGATGCACAAGGAGAGGTTCTCTTATGGGAAAGTCTGCCAGGACCCTGGAAGTGGGGTTGGCCAACAGTGGGTCCATGCTGTGGCTAAGCAGGGATGCATCCACTTTTCTCTCTACTCATTGAGTCCAGCATTTCTTGGGGTCTAAACAGAGACATCAACTTCTCCAGCAATGTCCATGGCATGGCTGTATGATCTGAGAGGTTGCTGAGCTTTGGCTGTGGGCAAGACTCCAAGCTCCCACCTTCTCTCCAGCCAGTATCTGATCCTCTTGCTTTCCTTCTCCTCTCTGCTTGGCATAGCTTGTATTTCATTTTTTGCATATCATTTTGTACACTATTGTTGGGCTGGGGAGGGCATGGAATTGCATCTCTGGAGGCTTTGAAGAAGAGGTTGGACTCTTTTGGGGTTGGTCTGCACAAGTCAGCAGGCCACAGGTACAAAGTCCCCTTGTCCTGGCCTTTCCATCACTGCTCTCTCTTTACTTATCTTGGGAAAATCTCAGGCCAAACCTTGAGGAGCACTCACCCACAGTTGAGTACCATCCGAGCAAAGGACCAATTGTAATAATATTTAACTCTTTCAAGGGACTTTTCTATCTGTGTGTCTCAAGAAGCTTCAATGAAGTATCCTCCACTTTTTGATGGAGGAAATGTCCAAAGTCAGTACTTTATTCACAGCCATGGGACAAGCCAGGCACAAAACCCCCTCCTGCCACAATACTTATAAAGGTACCACTACCCTCTGCTCCCACACATGGCCACCCACACACGGTTCCCTGTGTTATAGAGGGTAGGAGACACCGCTTTTCAGGGACAGCAGCAGCAGGTTCCTGCTCTGTGGTTTGCAAAGTGCTCTGCAACCTCATGGCTCTCTATAGACACCTCAGAGTAAATATATTCATGGGCGCTTTCAGGACAGTACAATGTGCAAATTGGCTTTGCTACAGGGGACTCACTGCTCGCTCAGACCTGAGACTCTGCGCACACACACACACANNNCACACACACACACACACACACACACACACACACACACACACACACACACCTGCTCCAACCCATCTTTGGACAAACAAACTTCAGGCAGCACAAGGGATGCTGGAGAACCCCTGCCTGCAGTGACCCCCAGCAAGAAATGGTGGTGACGGTCAGGAAAGGGCTGGTCCAACCTCCCAGTTTGTCCAGTAGGTTTGCAATTTGCAGAATATATTGTGTCTAAATGTATTTCAGCTTCACAGCAAGGTGGATTCTCCATGGGACTGGTCTTCGGAGACACCAAGCAGCCTCAGTCGCAGCAGGAGTCACTGCAGCCTGCAAGCACCCAGCATCCTTACTAGGAGTAGAAATCCGTTGCAAACAAGCCTTCTCTTTTTAATGGCTAGGATGGAAACCAGAAGGCAGGGCTCCCTCCAGGGGTCTCTGCTGTTTCTAGTATGGCAAATATTTATTTTTCCACCAGGTTTTTGGTTACGCAGTTGCCACATTTCGAGGGCTTAGGGCAGCCTCATATTTGCAAGCCAGCAAAACCCTGCGCCAGTCAGACCTGATGAATCCCTGATGAATTCACAAGCACACAGTCTTATACTCCAGGTAATGCAGCAGCAAGCTCATGGCCCCCTCCTCCCCATCATTCAGACAGAGGACAGCATGTCTGGGGAATATTTCTGGGCTGAAGTGTTCCAGAAGCACTGAGCTGTTCTCCACTTTATCACAATGCCATTCCTCATAAAAAAAAAAACAAAAACAAACATGAAAACTGAACCAAAAATTGAGCTGAGAGAAGAAAAATTAAGACCGAAGAACAGCTGGAGTGAGGCTGAGCAAGAGAGTATTAGGCTTTAAAAACAACAGAGCCCTTCAGCTGAGCTGGTTCGAGACCATCGGTGAAAGTGAGGAGGAAATACATCACCTTGCGGATCTGGGCTAATTCTGCTATTCGTTCCCCAAATTCCTGGGCATCCGCCTCATTGCACTCCACCTCCTTGGCCCCTGGCTTCTTCCAGAAGATTCCTACTGGCTCCAGCAGCTGCCGGTTCATAAGGTGGGTGAGATCAGGAGTCCAGTGTTGGGAGGTGCCAGTTACTGTGACCTTTCCAGGTCTCTCCAGCTGCATGTCCCAGCGGAGGAAGCGCAGTTTGTGCTGCCGGATGAAATCCACTCGGTAGATGTGTTCATGGGGACGCAGCAGCTTCTCACCATCCTGGGGCCTCATGTTTTTTTGTTGCAGGCTCTGGAATCGCAGCCGCATGCGCCGGGTGAGCTGTTCATCGCAGATGAAGGGCAGCTCAAGCATCCTTGTCTCAGCTGCCATCACCTTGGCTACTCCTCTGCTACGTTCTCAGCAATGTGTGGCTCTCAAACAGGACACACAGGCAGAAAAATCTGGGAAGCTCCTGGAGCTGGTGCCTCCTCTCCACGGACTCAGCAGTGCTAGGCAACCCGGGCCAGTGACGCAAAATACTCTCCAGTGCTTCCTCTGGGTGCCCTTCCGACTTGTTTGCAGATTCTAACTGATGGTGCTGCTCTGCTGTGCTGCATAATCTATAGGGAAGGGATGTCTGATGTCAGCCTCCCTGGCAATCTCCCTGACAACCATGGCTCCTTATCCCAAAGCAAAGGCGTGCAGCCAGGGATGCCACCTTGACAGGTCTGAGTGAGTGGCTTTCTCTGAGTGTAGGTTCATGGTATAATTCAGGTTGGAAGAGACTCTGGAGGGGTCTGGTCCAACCTGCTGCTCAAAACGGGACTTTCTTCAGGTAAGTTGCTTGGGGCTTTGTCCAGTCCCTCTTTGAGTATCTCCATGGACAGTTCCCACAGCCTCTCAGGGCCCCTCTTCCATAATTGGACCGTGCTCATGATGAAGATAAGCTGCAGCTTGTGCTGTTGTCTTTAGTCCCCTGACTGTGCATCCTCAGCCAGAGTTTGGCTCCATCTTGTGTGCACCCTCCTATCTGGGCTAGATGGGGCTCTGAGCAACCTGGTCTAGTAGAAGGTGTCACTGCCCATGGCAGGTGGGTTGGAACTAGATGATATTGAAGGTCCCTTCCAAGCCAAGCCTTTCCATGATTCTATGATTAATTAGCTACACTTGTCAATAAGCTCCTCCTTCATCTTCCCTCCTCCTGAATGCACAAACACATTTCCCCCCAGACCATTTTAGTGGCTCACACGAGGCTGTGCCATCCAGAAAAGGACACCAGGGACAAATTGACTATCAAATGAGTACCAAACTAACGTGACCCTTGTGCCCTTTTCTGGATGGCACAGCTGGCAGGAGTCAGGCTCCACACTGCTCCTGCAGCACTAGGTAGGCAGCAGCATCCCAGTGTTGTTCTGCCTGCCTGGCCTGGCACAAAGTTGGAGAGGGTGCTCACAAGTGGGTTTCCCCTTTGCGTGCCCAGGAAAGGGGAACTCAGGCATACTCTGTGCTTTAATGCTTGTCTCTGTAGGCCAGGTAGGGAAGTGGGTCCAAGATACAAGCAACCCAAACAACCTCTTCCCAAGCTCTGATGCTCTGAACCCACCTGAGCACCAGCAAGACCATCATGCTCAACCTGGAACCTCAGCAATTGTTGAGGCATGCCTGGACACCATCCTGCGCAACCTGCTCTGGGTGAACCTGCTTTAGCAGGGCTATTGGACTTCCCACAGACAACCATTCTGTGATTCTGGGAAATCCAGAGCACAGTACTGTGCTGGTGGATGGGATACAGGGGGATAGTGGTGAATGCATTTCTCTTTGCAGGGGGCTGGGTGACTCCACAAGGCTGTGCATCCTGAAGAGAGATGTCATGCCAAGCCAAGTTCCCCTGTACCAAGTGTCCCCATCAATGACTAAACCACAGAGAGGTTTTGGGTGTGCCATGGAAAAGACATGACTCCTGAAAGCATGCTGTGGTATCTTTGGGGTATGATGACTGCTTTGGACTTGGAGAGCACAGGATTTCAGCACAGAGCTTTAGACATGTTGTAGAGTCAAAGTCATTTGGGTTCTCTCTGTCCTATCTGTGATTCAGGTTGACCTCTGCCACATGACTTATCTGCAGGGCAATTTGGGAGCTCAAACAGCGTTAAATGAACTCCATGAAACAGTTTTTTTTACAGTATTTTTACAACAGGCTGTGCTAGTATTTGCACTGTCACACCTGACTCATGAACACCCACTATCACTCCAGGAGCAATCACTTCGACTTCAAGAAGTCCCAAAAAAAGACCACCAGAAGCTGGCCTTGGCCAGACAAGCCACAGACACCAGGCACCCAAGGTGGGTCCTTTTTGTGGGAATTGTCCTTCAGTCACCACCTTCTTGTTATTCCTGAAGACCTTGAGGATAGAGTCCAGAAAGCTAAGAGCTACACAGCCCCATCTGAAAGGACAAATGACCCTCCTGGCTGTGCTCTGAGCTGTTGCTTCACTCGTTTACTGACTTTAAAAGACCTTTAGCAGCAGCCATTGATACTTGGGTTTTAAAAGTTAAAAACGCCTTCAGGTAACTCTGGAGACCTTTTTGAGCTGAGCTACATGTGACAATGTCATATGGATCTTGCTTGGACAGACTTGTGTCTTTTATCCCCATATGTGGTAGCAGTAGAGGATGCAATGACCTTGTACCTGGTGATGAACACACTGCAGTGGGGGTCCAGCTCCCAGGCACCATGTGGTTTCCTTCTCTGTCCTGATGAGGTGCAAGATCAGCCTTCAGGGTATTGTTGGAGAGCAGTAACTAACCATGGGTTGTGTAAGACCTACACAAAATGGACTCTGGGAGGTCAGTGTCCTCAGAGCCACCTGCTTGTGGTGCCCCAACCAAGACTGCCTGGCACTCTGGAAGCCATTGAGGGGGAAGGAGACCAGACTGGGAGATGGAAATGCAGGGGTGTCTGAACCAATGGGCTCAAAGCCTGGCCCCTGTCCTTTGTTGAGCAATACCAATGCAACCTGTGGGAGCACAGGTAAAGACCTAGACAAACCTTAAGGACAAAGTGCTGCTGGAAATTATTTAAATCCCCTCATTTCAAGGTCTTAATTTCTTTTCATAAGCGCTAGACACTTCTGAAGGTTCACAGAAAGGGTGTCATGGAGCCAGATCACACCTAAAGACATGTAGGGTCAGCTAGGACACAGGAATTTGGAAAACAGCTCTAAATTAAATTCCAGTACCCCATTCCTACTCAGTGACTCACACCACACAGACATAATAGGAAACAGGGACATGGACAGAGCAGGGTTGAAGAAAGTGGGTGAATAAAATCACCTTCTGGGATACATACAGATGTGCTGGTCTGTCCTATTTTCTTGAGCGTATTTCCTCTCCCCACACCTGAGAGAGACAGTTTCACATGAAGTGGAGCAAGGGACACTCAGAGCCTACTTTACATCCTGGTGTAAATCAGGAGTACATTTCCTTGAAGCAGTGGGAGACCTGGGCCAAGATCCCTGGACTAAAATTTCAGAGACTCTAAAGCCTGCATCAGCATGTTTCAGCTCTTCCCAGACCGTGAATGAAGATTTTGATGTTCAGGAACAATATCACAATTGCATGTGCAACCATACCAAGGACAAGAGGCCCATTATTTCTGTCTCCAAGATCTTCAGAAAGTCAGAAATTCTTTACTGTGAGGGTGGTGAGACACTGGCACAGGCTGCCCAGAGAAACTGTGGATGCCCCATCCCTGGGAAGTGTTCAAGGCCAGGTTGGACAGGACTTTGAACAACCTGATCTAATGGAAGGTGTCCCTGCCTACAGCAGGCACGTTGGAACTAAATGGCTATTAAGGTCTCTTCCAACCCATATCATTCTACAATTGTATAAAACAAACCTTTCTGAAAGAAAAGAGGAGACAGGTGAAAATGAGCCTCTGAGACTTAAGGGCATGGAAAATGAGAAGTCACAAACATCCACAGCCAAACTGCCCAGGGAGGAAAAGCAATGCCATTGGTAAACTGAAATAATGGGGTGTCCAAAGGGACCCAGCAACTGTATGGTTGGCATTTCCCAGGGCAGAGCTGGAAGTGAATGGTGAGGAGGGAAGACAACTTGCCTGCTCACCCTTGAGAGATACTGATGCCGAGGAATAAGCTAAACAACCTCGTGCATCACCCCTCTAATGAGAGTCCCAGCAGTCACCACACCCACCATGTGAGGAAGCCTTACGGGTCATCCAGAAGCCAAAACAGCTATCCTGTTCCTGTATAAAGAAAAACCTTGACTTTAACAGAAAATGGGGATGCTGCAAGAAATTCCTGAGCCTGGAATCCATGATCATCACAGGAAGCAGAGACTGGAAGTACCACAGCACACAGAGCAGATGCAAAGGTGTGGGGTGGAAGAAACTCTCTCACGCCTGTGGCAGTGGGAGGCTGTGGGTGAAGGAGGTGGTGCTGTCTGCACACTGGTCTCTTGCCCTGTGATGATGCACACCGGTACCAGAATCTGAAGTCCCCTTGCCTTGGCTTTAACAGGGCTGACATCTTCTGTAGCTGAGGGCATGTGGAGATGAGTACAGACCTTCCAAGGATGTGGCACTGAGCAGCTCTTTCCTCCCATACGTCTCTGGTTGCTCCCCAGGTCTGCAGCCCCTCACTCTGGCACAGCTACTTGGTGGCTTTCTGGCCCACAACACATTCCCATTGGATCCCCATATTTTAAAGGAACACTTACCTTCTGCCACAGAGACTCCCGGGATGCCAGGGAGGAGCAGGCAGCCACGAACCAGCAGTTCCCAACCTGGCCCTGGTGTAAGTCATGGGAGCTGATCCCATCCACAAAGAGACGTGGATCATTGCAGATTTCCTGTAGGACAGAAGAAAAACAGACAAACTAGGTCAGTGAGCAGACAGGGAAATCAGGAGCAGGGTTTCTTGTCAAAGGAAAATAACTCCTTCTCTTCTTCAGACGCAAGGTAAACCTGAGGCTTACCTAAAGCCTCAGGTAAGGCTCTAGGTAAGCTTTTTGCAGCTTTCTGCTGGCTTTGTTCATCATGCTGGTGGTAGAACGACACTGTCCTGCCTTCTGCTCTCACCAGGACATGGGCAGCATCACTGCCCAAGGGACACCAGACCTACTTCCTGCTCTGTATCAGCATCAGCACAGCTTTATTTATCCCTGGTGATGACAAGACACTTTCTCACCATTTCAGCTCTATGCCCCATCCCCTCTTCTAAGTCGCCTTTTTCGTATCTCTTTACTCCATGACTGCTTTACAAGCTTCTCCCTCTCTTATTTTGCTGCGAAGAGCATGAGAGCATGACCCAAAAACACTGCCTCCAATACTGAAACCTGTGGATACATCCAAAAATAAAACCCTGCAGGAACAGGGTAGAGACAGGCATTTAATGATGAATCGCAGTGCTTAAATCAGACAGTTCCCCTAGGAAAGCTCAACTCAGATTGAGGTCTCAGCCATGGCTGCAAAAAGACAAGTGTCCTTACCCAGGAGGTCTGTCCTTCCAGATCCTAGCACAGCAGATGAAAAAAATTTGGTGCCAAAAGCTTTGCAGCTGGGCCAGGAGGATAAAATGCTCATTCTGCCACCAAAACCAGGATGGTAGATTGTGCACAGGCACCATGAATGGAAAAACGTGGGTAGGAGGCAGCTAGGAGGTGAGCTCATGCCTCCAAGCACTCAGGCACCAAGCACATCAGCTTTTCTCAGCCTGGCTCCTGCCAGGCTGCCCTCCCTGCTTCCCTCTGCCTCTTAGAGCCTGGCCAAGAAAGCACTTAAATAACAGAGGGTGTTAAGCAAGCTTCAGGAGACAAACTACTCTTTTTTTAAAATGTATTTTCTCCTGATCAATCCCGCTTGGAAGGTCATGTCCAGCTGGAGGCTGAGAGCAGATGGGATGGACAAAGAGCGGAAAGAATCTTTTCCCCTCTGTTACTATGTTTAATTTGAAGAGGAAAAAGGAAAAGCAGATTATCTTTCTCCCCCTGCATCTCCCAGTTTTTAGGCTGGTTGCACCCAGTAAAGTATGTTCCCCACAGACTTTGTATGTGAGGACTTTTATTGCCTCCACCCATAGAATGGTTTGGGTTGGAAGGAATCTGAAAGATCATCTAGTTCCAGTCCTTCCACTGTGGGGCAGAGACACCTTCTACTAGATCAGGTAGCCCAGGGCCCCATCACAGGGAGGAAAAGGAGTCATAAGCACCTCTGGCTATTCTGACCTAGCCCAGTCAGCACTGTACACCTCAAAAACAAGCCAAGCTCCATCCAGAAACAAACAGAGCAGGATCAAACCCAAGAGAGAGGTCTCATCCCCTAATGTTGGAGTTGCAGCAGGTTGGGATAAGCGCTAGGGGGAGGCAAACTGCCACCATCCAAGGCAGGAGCCACCTGAGCTTCTCAGCATCACTGAGTGCAGACAGGGGTGGGAGAAGAACAGTGGGGTTTAGCTCCTGTTTCATACCACGGGGAAGCATCCAGCAGCTGGGAACGTGTCTGTCCTGCCTGTTGGTGATGGGGATATCTGCAAGGTCAGCTCTTTGTGATCCTGCTCTGCAGTGCAGAGGCACCGTGTTTGCCTCATTTGAGGAATGCACCTGCCCCTTCTGCCCCTGGGTGAATCTGCAGATGACAATAAAGCAGTCGCTTGGTATTACACAGACAGGCAAGAACATGAAAGCATGAGAAACATTGAACAGTTTGGGTTGGAAGGGACCTTTAAAAGGCCATCTACTCCAACTCCCTGCAATGAGTGGGAACATCTTCAACTGGATCAGGTTGCTCAGAGGCCTGTCCAACCTGACCTTGAATGTTTCTTTGGGATGGGCCATCGACCATCTCTCTGGGCAACCACTGTCAGTGTTTCCCTACTCTCACTGAGAAAACCTTCTTCCCTATATCTAGTCTAAATCAACCTTCCTTCAGTTTAAAAACCTTACTCCTTGTCCTGTCACAACAGATCCTGATAAAAAGTTTGTCCCCATCTTTCTTATAAGCCCCCTTCAAGTTCTGAAAGGCTGCAGTAAGGTCTACCCTGAAAGGCAGAGAGGGGCTGCCATGCTTCCCTGCAGAAGGACCACATAGCACGCTCAAGACCCAGGACTGAGCTTGGTCCCAGTGGACTCCCAGCGATCCTAAGCACAGAATCACCAAATCAATGCAGTTCTAAGGAACTTCTGGATATCATCCAGTCCATCTCCCTCAATTCAAAGGAGCATTGCCCAGGACAGCAGCTTGTACAGCAGGTTGCCCAGGGCCATGTTCAGTCAGGTTTTGAATATCACCGGGAATGGAGACTTCACAACTTCTCTTCTCCAGACTGAAGATTCATAGAACCATTAAGCTTAGGAAACACCTCTAAGATCATGGAATCCAGCCATTAACCCAGCACTGCCAAGGCTACCACTAAATCAGTCTCTGAGCACCACATCTATACTTTTTTTGAACACTTCCAGGTATGTGATTCCATAGGTTCCATGAGTGGCCTGTTCCAATGCTTGACCATCCTTCCAGTGAAGAAACTTTTCCTAATATCCAATCCTTGCACAGGAAAAGGCAGCATTGCCTCCTCATTCTAAGGCTGCAGAGCTGATTCCACCAGGTAAGTGTCATCTGTGGGTCAGTCTCCCCAGCAAAACCTCCTGATATTAAATTACTTGGATTCTTCAGACCCCACTAAAGCTGCTAGGCTTCCACTGACACATTTTGGCCCTGGTCTAAACTGAGTGGCGGCCCTCAATCCGCAGGGGTGACATTCCCTGTGTGCTCTGTTTGTACTGAGGTGGGACCAAAGGACCAAGGACACTGCTTCAGCAAGGCTGCAATTCTCCCTGGATTGCATGGAGCACAGTGCGTGCTGGTGTGTGATGTAAAGCCCGCTCAGAGCCCCGGAGCACCATGCCCATATGCAGGGGTGGGTGATGAAGATGAGACCAGTGAAAACTAGGTCAAAAATCCAAGAAAAGCTTTGGAACATTTAGTGTTTCTTTTCCTGTGAAAAAAAAACTGGAAGTGATAAGGAGCTTGTTGGAATTGCAGGGCCTGAGGTTTGTACGTGCAAAGGGAGCACTTACAGAGATGCTCTGATCAGAGAAAGTCATGATCATGGCTTCCTCCCCTCCCTCCCATGCAACACACAGAAACCAGGCGAGCAATAACACTTACCCAGGCGGGCACTTCTCCAAAAAGCAAACACCACATCACCCTCCCAGCACCACGACCCTGAGAGAAGAGGGCAGCATGCCAACATGTGCACCCACACACACCCTGGGGGACTTCTGGGTTCAGGCATCAGCCATCACAGACCCAGCTCGAACTGGCGCTTGAGGCTTCATGAAACAGTGAGTCTGCCCCGTTCCTTCATCTCATTACAGCCAGATTCCGTGTTCTGGTTGCTCCCAGTCTGGACACAGATGGAGAACAGCAAGGAACAGTGCAGGGAAAGCCAGAAAGCTATGGCTGCTGGGAGGCTATGACTTTGATGTGTTGCTCTTAACTCTACCTTGGCCAAGAGAGTCATTCATGTCTCTTTATCCTCCAGGAGAACCTGTCTTAGAAAATCCCAAGAATAATAGAATCATTTAGGTTGAAAAAGACCTCTAAGATCATCAAGTTCAGCCATTAACTCAGCACTTCCATGTTCACCACTAGACCATGTCCCCAAGTACCACATCCACATGTTTTTTTGAATGCTTCCAGGATGGTTACTCCTAAGCACCGTCAGAGATGATCTGCCCTCCCTAAAAGTGCCTGCTGGAATGGCTGCTAAGCTCCAGGCAGCAAAATACAACTCAGAGAAAGCCTGTGCGGATGGTTCTGTGGAAACATACAGCCTGATAACACAGGGAGGGCCAAAATAGCGATTCAAAGTTCTGATGATTCATATCCTTCCTTCTGCAAGGGATGTGGGACAGAGGCAGAAATCAGGGCTGAGAGAGGACTTTGAGGTCCCTGTTGATGAGAGGCTGATTGCAGAGGTCCGGCTTATGGGAGCTCAGATCAGGCCAGTCTGTTCCCTCTAGGTTCAGGTTATTGAAGTCCATTAAGGGAAGAAAAGACCCAATCAGTGCAATTATCTTGCACTTGCTGGTGTAATTTTACTTCCCACCAAAAAGCATGTGGGATTTCCCTTTGCTCTCCCCAATGCACACAATTTTCTTGCAAATGTGTTTAAACCAGAAAATATCTTCCTTGTCTTCTCCAGCTAGACCAATTCCACACAGGGTAGTAAAGAGAAAATCACCCTCTAATTGGCGTTACAATTGGTGACTGTCTTATAAATGTTTCCCAGTTCAGGTTTCTGAGATTTAGATTCACTGGGGATCTGGATCATGTCAAGCCAGCTGTGGGGAGAGAAAAAAAACTATGAAGGAGGAATAACCATGGGAGATACAACATCTGCTGCATGCCAGGACCATTTTTTGCTAACAAGATTTTGCAAGGAGCAGACTAGTCTAATTACATTGCAGAGCCTGGCTGTTTCAGAACAATGCCTTCACTCAGACTTGCAAAATCAGCACAATAATCTATTAGCATGGCTGCGCTTCCTCCCTCCGAGGCAACAGGGAACTGAGAGGATCCTGTCTTAAATGTCACCCACACAGACTAGACAGAAAGAGGCACCCACGCATGGCAAGTAACGGTGACACAGCTGGCACAAAGGTCCCCCTGCTGCCCTGCTGCAGGTACCTGAACAGGGGTGTGATCTTGCAAAGAGAGGAATTAAAAAAATTTGCACCAGGGTGACAGAGGGAAGGGAAATGGGGTGAGTTTCAAATACTAGGGGTCTGTGTTTTCAGAGGGATTATTACAGAATCACAGAATCATGGAAGGGCTTGGGTTGAAAGGTACCTTAAAGATCACCTAGTTCCAACCCCCTCTGTCATGGGCAGGGAACCTTCTGCTAGACCAGATTGCTCAGAGCCCCATCCAACCTGGCCTTGAAAACTTCCAGGGATGCAGCAGCCACAACGTCTCTGGGCACCGTGTGACAGTGTCTCGCCACCCTCACTATAAAAAATTGTGTCCTTATATCTCTTATGAATCCATCCTTTTTCAGCTTAAAACCATTAGTGCTTGTCCTATTGCTACAGACTCTACTAAAAATTTTATCTTTGGTAGCTTAGTTTCACACACATCAAAGGGTAGGTTTGGTTGGGAATATCCACACCCTACGGAACTGTTTGTGGGGGTTTGTACTGCCTCAGTCAGGCATCCCTAATGCTAATCCACCCACAGTATCTCAGTGTATACACATTTCTATTGTTATCAGCTTCCACACCATGCACAGGGGGACACTCCACCCACAGCAAACAGGACTTGCTTGTAAAGGAAGGCATCAAAAAACCACACTCCCACAAACTCCTTGATTCAGCTTGTGTACCACAGCACCATGCCGTGACATTTGTTTCGGCACCAGGAAGAGCAGGAATGGTGGCAAACAAGATCTAAAGGTCAATCTGCAGGATGTTGACAGGTCCCTCTGCAGTTTTATCTTCCGGGTATCCAAAGTACAAAGGTTACCAAAGAGGTCTCAGATAAAGCAATGAGAGGTGGAAAGACACAAGGTGCTGTGAGAGTACTGCACTTCCCCTTGAGCAGATGGAGAGGGATAGGAAGGAGACTGACACAAGTGCAGAGACCCCTGACCCACCATTCCTGTTCCTCCTACACATGCTCTCCAGCAATGCATTCACCATTGCTCAGCCAGGACTTCTTCAGCCCCTGCCCAGCCAAAACTGATCCAGAGGCTAAGAAAGCCTGGCTTTTAGCATCACCACGCATCCGGACACAGCTCTCCCCAGACCTCTCCCCCAGTGAGTGGTTTTTATGTGTTGGGTTGCAGAGCCACTAAGAAAAAAAATACTCCCGGAATCCCAAAAGCCCTGAGATCTGCAGATCTCAGTGTCAAAGCAGGAAAGTCTTCACATAGCTCACTGACAAACTGGAGTGTGGGATAACAGAGCAGTGAGATGATGTGACAAAGGTTACCCCATCCAGAAGCAGAAGTAGTCCCTCTTGGTTTCAAGTCCCAATTCAGTCTGGTCACCACATGAGCTATCCTTCCTTTATAGAAATGATGTCACCTGGCTCCTTTTCATGCTGCATCCCCTGAGCCAGCCTGACCCTTACGAGAGCACACAACTACAGACTTGAGAAGTGGAGAGGACACTGAGCAAATGCAGCTCTCACAGATGGCTCCATGTGGATCTCCTTCCCTTAAATGCCATGTAGGCATAGGCTCTAGTGAGCTATACCAGAGTGGTGGAGGAAGAGAAAAAAAATAAGCTCCCATGGCTGTTTTACCTTTAACACCTTATGACAGATACACCTCTTTGATTCACCACAGTGCTGCCGGCCACCTTCTCCCAAGTCCCCCCACTCTCCATCATATCCCAGCCTCAAGCTCTCCTACAGATCTCCTTTGAACAGCCTCCCTTGGAACAGTGCTAAGGACTTGCAGGGGGAAAAGCAACCCTGGTTTGGCAGAATCGTGGGCTAAAAATACACCCACGCTTCAAAGCCTGTCCTCTCGCTGTGGCCCACTGTGCTCTCAGTTGCTGCAATGTTTCTAGTTGTGGTGTTTAACATTGACCAGAGAAACTGCTTTGGCTTGAAACTATATGCACCGGGCCCCAGACTTGGAGGTTCAGTCATGCTGGTACAAGTGAGCAACCATGAACCACAGGCATGAGCATGAGGATGTTCCCCATGTTGTACCACTGTCGAGCCATCAGTCCCCACCCTGAATGACATGCTGGTGGGTACGTGCTGGTGGAAAGGGAGGAACCTATCCAAGTAAGCCCTGCTGTGAGAAACCCCAGTATTTTGGAGGGAATGGTCCAAACCCACCCATTCACCATATAGCTAATGTGAAATCCTGGAGCAAACTGATTTGGCCACCAGCTCAGGTGTACCATATCTGCCTCCAAGCAATATAGCTTAGCAGCTGAATGCTGCCCTGCCCGAATCCCAAATACTGCGTCTCACTGAAAGACAATCTTCTAAAACAGGATTTAGGAATCTAAATAGTGCAGGGGTTTTTGGTTGGTTTTGTTTGTTTGTTTTTAATTATCCTAAGAGTTAAGTTATTGATAGGAAAAGAAAGAAAATGAAGCTGCAAACTACCTCCACACTCCACTGTGCCACTCAGATCAAAACCTCCTAACTACTTTTCCATGGGGACACCTCCCACACCCCTTTGAGCCACACTGTCCCAGGATAGGAACTACCCTTTGGTTTGTGACTGTGTCACATTCAGAGCACAGCAGCACCTCCCTCTAAGAACAGGACTTGACCCCACCACAATCTAAATTAATCCCTGACTATGCAATGATGATGAAGAACAAGGTTATGATGAGTTTAGGCCATTTAAGGAAGTGCCTTCCAGCCCACACCTATCGGTTATTCATACACTGGGTGTAGCCTTACAAACAGAGAAACCTCTTTATGAGAAAACCGCCCTCTAGAAATGTGGACTCATGATCTTCTGTTAACTGGGAGAAGGGACATTAATTCCTATGTAACTCTGTCAGTGGCATTTGCATCAGATCACAGTCAATATTTAACCATTCATGATCACTCTCCATTAAGGTGGTTTGTTCACCCTTTTTCTTGTCGGAGGGGAACAGGGAGGAATGCATCACCGAGCAGTGGTTTCTTCCCAAAGACCCAGAAATATTAAAGATGTGGGATGCCTTATTTCATCTCTCCATGAACCCACAGGCTATCCCACCCCGAGCTGCAGTTTCTTGCCTTGTTGGTCAACACAGTGCCTGCTGGCCCCAGCTATTTGGACCCTTCACTAGGAGACAGACGTTGAGTTGCTGCAGCGTGCTCAGAGAAAGGCAATGGAGCTGGTGAAGGGTCTGCAGCACAGGCCAGATGAGAAGCAGCTGAGGGAGCTCAGGGTGCTCAGCCTGGAGAAAAGCAGGGTCAGAGGGGACCTTACCACTCTCTACAATTACCTGCAAGGAGGTTGTAACCATGTGGGGGTTGGTCTCTGCTCCCAAGTAAGAAGTGATAGGAAAAGAGGAAATTGCCTCAGGATGCACTAGGGGAGGTGTAGATTGACTATTATGAAAATTTTTCCCCCCAAAGCGTGCCCAGGGAAGTGGTGGAGTCCCCATCCCTGGAAGAATTCAAAAGACATGTAGATGGGGCACTTGGAGACGTGGTTTAGCAGTGGACCTGGCAGTGTTAATGGTTAATGGTTGGACTTGACGATCTTAGAGGACTTTTCTAACCTAAATGATTCTATGGTTCTATCACCCAAATGGGATAGATGCTTCAGCTCACCCTTGCTGACCTGATTTCCTTTTGTGAGAATCTGAGCAAGACACCATCAGCCTCAAGGAGTCGTGCTGGCTTCTCCCTGTCCCCCAGGGCCTGGTAACAGTGGCTGAAGCACCAAACTCCTCTGGGGCACCTGAGAATCCAGGGCCAAAAAGAGGGTGAAGCCAGAGCACTTGGCAAACTCCTGTGAGAGCACCACCCCAGGGTGCTTGTTTTGCCTGCACTTTCTATGCGCAAGGACAGTCTAAAAGGAACATGCTGGTGAGTTTTTATAGGACATAAACATCCAGATGAGGATGTGAAGGGGTAAACAGATCACACAGCTTGGCACTGTGCTGTGTAGGTTTGGTCCTGGCGAGCTCAACTACCAAGCACGGGTGCTGGGTGCCAGGGCAGTGCCAACATCTCAAAGTTCTGTCCTTTCTCAAGGACACCTTGCATTTCCCTCCACTTCTCCAAGTGCCCCAGTTCAAGACTGTCTTGTCCATAGGAGTGCTTGTGGCAGAGCAGGGAGCTGAGCGCTGGGTCCCTACAGCTGCGCACGGCAGCGGGACAGGATGCACGCTGGGGACAGACGGCCATGAGCACACATAGTACAGTAGAGCAGGGCAGCACAGCCCAAGGAATTAATTCCCCCATCACACAGTGTTTGAGCACACACAGGTCTAAATGACAGCATTGGGTTAAGTACCTTCACTTAGGACAGAAATCTCACCTTTCCACGCTTCTCCGCTCGGCATACTTCAGTCTGCCTCATAAAGAGGTTTGTAATCTTTGCAGGGCTTTTGGGGCAGTATTTACACAACCTCTGTGTTAAATTATATATACCAGAGGAGAAACAGTGCCATTCTACTCGCTGCCAAATTGTGTTGGGGGTTTTATTTTAAAAAGGGACAACTTGGAGAATTTTAATGTTCTGTACAAATAATTCAGATGGTGTCAAGTTGTTTGGCAGCAAGAGAAGGACAAGCCCTTGCCCTGGGGTGTTTGCAAAGACAGACGCTCACTGCATTTATTCATCCACAGTCAACCCATTGATACTCCTGGACTGGACAGGAGTTCAGGCTGTGCTGAGCAAGGCAAGAAGGAAAGGTGATGGGAGGGGGGCCACCTGTTTCTCTACAGCTGTAGGTATCCCTTTGCCTCAACCACATGTGCATTGCAGGGTTACTACAGAGAATAGCAGAATCACAGAAAAAATTTGAGTTGGAAAGGACTTTTAGAGATCATCTAGTCCAACCACCCTGAAATTAGCAGGGACATCTTCAACTGGATACATTTAAAGACATTGGAAATACAGAAGGAAGAGAGTATGCACAAAAGTTTCAAGGGGTGTATGTTGAAGCTAAGCTATTCAATCCCCCCCCACAAAAAATTGCAAATCCTAAGGTGGGGACTGGTCTTTAGAGCAAGTGATCCAGAGCCACAGTAGATTTTCCTTTCCTGGAAAAACAAAACTGGATCATGCTTAGAGGAAGCAAGTCAAGTTTAGTTCAATGGGGAGTTAATTCAAGGAAGTGCTGTGAACTCTTGTTACACAGAAATCAGAGAAGTGTTCTTTCTGGCTTCAGATTTGACAGGCCAAGGAAATGGCTCCACTTCTGCTCCACAGGCAGAGTCAGTCCGGCTGTCGTTCTCCCACCAACACTTCCTTCTTTTTTGTTTTTTTTTCTTTAACCCCTCCTTGCAGCAGCTGGACTCAGCCTCAGCTTTACTGCACTTCATGTTTTATTTTCCTTCTGCAAGAGGCAGCACCATGCCTGATGGAGTCTTTGCAAGGGCATGGGTGAAAGACACTTCCTCCAGCAGGGCTGAGCTTGCCCTTAACACAGGCAAATCACCCCAAAATCCCATCCTCTCTGAGAGCTCAAAAATTAGAGCTCACAGGTGGTGCAGAAACAACCAGCTTACACCAAGATTAAAAGCCTTGGCTGATCCAGGCTGTCAGTCAAGCTCTTGGGCCACTAACGGAAGAAGGACATGGAATTGATGGAGCAAGTCTAGACAACAAAGATGATCAGAGGGCTGGAGCATCTCTGCTATGGAGACAGACTGAGAGACCTGGGGTTGTTCAGCCTGGAGAAGAGAAAGCTCGGGGGAGACCTTAGAGCTCCTTCCAGTGCCTAAAGAAGATCCAAGAGAGATGGAGATGGACTTTTGACAAGGGTGTGGAGTGACAAGACAAGGGGGAATGGCTTTAAACTGAAAGAGATAAGGTTTAGGTTAGATACTAGAAAGAAGCTCTTTCCTGCAAGGGTGGTGACGCACTGGCACAGGTTATCCAGAGAAGCCATGGATGCCCCATCCCCAGACCAGGTTTGATGGGGCTTTGAGTCTCGAGGAATAGATTCAGTGCAGTAGCTCGGGGTGCAGCTGCAGTACGAGCTGCAGGTTGAGCTCTGCGGGGCTGGAGCCTGAGCTGGAGATAAGAGGTGAACAGCCAACTCTGTGCATACCAAAGGGCCCGGGGACCTGTGGCCCAGACAGGTGACAGGGAAGGAGCCAAGGACTCCAGACTTTCAACCCCTTAGACTGTGAGGGTATAAAAACACAGGGTTTCCTTTGTTCGGGGTACCTCCTTGGAGGCACCCAGCTCGAGATGTTATTCTATTACTGATTAAATTATTTTAGGGATCCAGATGTCTGAGATAGTCTCTGCTACGGGAAACCTGGGGTGGAGCCAGTGAGGAACCTGGTCTGACTGTTTGAGTGTGGTGAATGCAGGGAATCAAGCAGGGCACCCATTGGCTCATTGGAGCCACTCACTAAGAAGGAATTCCAGTCCCAGCTCAGGTGTTTCAAGTGTGACTGACAAAGTGGCTCCTGGATAGTCGGGCAGGAAGGTTTCCTTAACATTGAGCAACCAGGTTTAGTGGAAGGTGTCTCTGCCCATGGCAGGGAGGTTGGACCGAGGGGATCTTGAAAGGAAACCATTCTGTGATAACTAGCTCTGCACCTGCTCTGCCAGTAGAATGTGCCCCTCCAGCACCCCAGAGCCCATTCTAGGAGGATTTGCACCATTCCCTCCCAAGGAGCTCAGAAGGCAGTGGATGGATGCTATGGGCTCCTTTCTGTAACACCCTCTGCTATTGTTCTGCTCTTCCCCATTACCAATACAGTAATTTCTTGACAATGACATGCAGTTGCACTTAGAAGCACACAATGAATCTAATCCATGTTCAATTCTGTTTACTGTTGCTTTTGCTTTTAAGGCCACATCCTTCTGATGTTGAGGACAGAGCAGACTGGCTGGCAATTTCTTATCAAAGGCTGCAATGAGCCACACTCAATGCTGGGAAGCTTATCAACCCCTGTTGTCACTGGGACTAAGGGGAGAGTGTATTTGCCTGGCACCACAGGGCCGTGGCCCTGGGAGGATCCAGCAAGACCTGCTGGAATGCAGCCAGGGGTCAGCATCACATTTAATGAGAGTAGAGACCTTTTAAAATGAGAAAAATAATAACAATAAATTTCTTGTTCATCTTGAGGGATGGGGGGGAGTCTATGAACGGCTTAAAAATGTAAAAACAAGGTCAATTCCAAGATTGCATTAAATGATGACCAAATCCCTTCCTGCCAAGGAGCAACCAGATTGGCAATCAGCTCCAGTTTTACTGAAAACAGCAGATAAATTAACAGGCGAGTGGCTCATAAATTCTTAAGCTAAGAAATGCTAAAGTCTGGAAGGATTTCATCTCCTGTGATGGACCGCAGACAGATGAAAGACTGTTCAGAGGAGACGATCCCTCAGTCAATCCAGCAACACTGGGGAGCCCCAGCATCAGTGCTAACCCCAAGCATTGTTTGGGCAGGACCAAAACTGAGACAGGCCAAGGCACTGCAAAAAGCTGAGCAAAGACATCCCTGGAGTGCAGAGGTTAGTATTTTAGTCTTTCTGCTGGAAAACCTCCAAATGGGACACCAGAAGGTTTTTGCACCCAATGACCGTTGCCAGTTTAATTGCCTCCATGGTGAGCTTCAAGTGAGCTCTTAGAGCAAAGAACTGCAAGAACTTATCCTCTGTCTTCCCCATTATCTTCACTCTTGTGTTTTTGCCAGCTTCCCAGCCTGTACTATCCTCTGGGGAAAAGACCTTTTAATGCAGAAACTTGCGGGCAGGGAAGTGCTGGTCCTGCTTTTAGTGAATTAGTTCATTGACTCCCCTTCCAGGAAACTCCCACGGGGATTGATTGTATAATCCTCATTCAGCAAGCAAAACGAGCTAAGTGCTTAATAATGTAAAGAAAAGTAGAGCGAAGAGATATTCTCCCTTCCTGCAGCACCTTCTCCAAACACAACAGCATCTAATTCAGGAGGCAACGGACATAATGCATCCTGCATGACAGGACAAGGGGGAATGGCTTTAAGCTGAACAAGAGCAGGTTTAGATTGGATATTAGGAAGAAATTCTTTATTGTGAGGGTGGTGAGGCACTGGAACAGGCTGCACTGAGAAGCTGTGGCTGCCCCATCACTCGAGGTGTTCAAGGCCAGATTAGATGGGGCTCTGAGCAACCTGGTCTAGTGGAAGATGTCCCTGCCCATGGCAATGTGTGTTGGGACTAGAGGATATTTAAGATTCCTTCCAAGCCAAACCATTTCATGATTCTATGAATGAACAAAGCCCCTATACACAAGTCAGGATAGACACATGCCAGGACAGCAGGGAAGTGGCTATTAAAAAATCCTATTTTCCTGGTTTCTAAAACAAGATTCCTCTTGTCTATTTGGAAAAAAAAAAAAAAAAATAGGGCTGTGACTGAGAACATCTCTCCCCAGTGCCACAGTAGGGCTGAAAATGCCATGGCCCTACCGCCCTAAGTCCTCTTGCTTCCCACAACTGTCCCCAAAATACCTGGCCTGTCTGTCTCCCCAAAAACTATGCTGACTCTCAGGCTTTCCCCTCCAAATGACATTGCCTTCATCCAGATAAAATAATATTACCATTTAGCAAGAATTGTCCCTTGACAATTAACTCCTGCAGAGATAATTTGGTCCTTGCAAGCAAATACTGGAGAGACATAGAAATAGTGAGAAACAGGTATTGAGGGCTAAACTCTTTGCCTGAAGAATGGAAGGTATAAACTTCATCCAAGAGTTTCTCTGGTGGTTTCAATCAGCCAGGCTTGAACTCACAGTGCAGAGATTCAGCTCAGGTTCAACCATCACTGCACTTCACCTTGAGCCACCCAGTCACTGTGTCAACAGCCTGCCTGCAAACCCCCGTGCTTTGTCACAGATTCTCTTTACAGCACATTTGGCACAGCTTCTCTTTACAGCACCTTTGGCACAGCTTGGCAAAGCTTCTCTTTACAGCACCTTTGGCACAGCTTGGCACTGAATTCCCACCTGGTCCCCTCCAAGCGTCTTTGGGATCTCATGTCCCAACCACCCAGCATCTTAGGGATGACCATAAGGTGCTCCTGCAAGGTCCTGCAGCACACTGTTGTGGACAGGAATACACTCAGCACACAGCAGCTCACTCGCTTCTCAGAAAATGGAGGAAAAAAAATTTCTCCAGACTCAACCTTGCTCCCTGGGAAGAGGGGAAGGATGACAGCATGCAGCTCAACATCACACCTGTGCATGGGGTAAGCCTCCCACCAGGCTTCAGTTGCTTCCCACAGGTGTACAGTGATGCCCAAACTTGTCCCGGCTGGTGACCAGTCCCAGCAGCAGGTCACAGCTTGGTGGGCTGAACCTGAATCAAATGGCTCCCCTTGATGCAGAGAGAAAGCAAGCCCTGGATAAGGTCCAGGGGCACTAAAGACCCTAACTGAATCCTGTACCAATCCCATGGCAACACTGGAAGCATCCTGTAACCAAGGAGAGAGTTTGGGACAGTGATGATTAGAAGAGATTAACTCTTTTCCCACAGGTTAGATGAGTCTCTTCCACCCTAGACCACCACTTTTTTTTCCACAGGGGATCAGCAGACACAGCGGGTGCTCCAGATCTCCCTTATTTCTGCCACCCACTGTGTATCTCGTCCAGCCCCATCTCCTGGTATCCATGCCACCGCTCCTTATTTACCCACCTTCCAAACACCCAGACCAACTGACCCAACGTACAGTCCTGCTCCCATGGTGCACTGCCAGCATTCCTGCCTCAAACACAGTGGGCAAAACTCTAAGCTTGAGGATCAGGTTGAAATTTCCACTGGGAGTGGTACTACTTGCCTGAATACAGATCTCCCTCTCCTTCACATAGCAGCAGGCAGAGCATGAGGGAAAGGAATTTCAAGCAAGGTATTGGGATTTGGGCTTAGTCCAAAAAGCTCTGTTTCATTTCTAATGCAATAGGTGAGTGCTGCTGCCAAAAGGAGCTGCTGATGCTGACTTAGTGAGCTCCAAAATCTGTTTTGGTTCAGCAACCAGCAGCCAGTCTTAAGTGGATTCACTAAAACAAGGCTCTTCAGGACCCCCTTCCCAGCTCAGGCTGATGTTGTGGCTTCCCTCCCTCAGAAACACCCCAGTAATTAGCTTTCTGGCTTCACTGCGTCGCATCCCGAAGACATCCCGCAAACAACCACCAAAGCCAAAATCTGATTAGAGGGCTCAAACAGCTGCTCCCTCTGCAAAGATCTGGCATCCAGAGCAGGGCTGCAGGCCAGAGAAAGCAGGGAGGGAGAGAGGGAGGGAGGACACCCCGCTGGAAAGAATAAGGCTGAGCCCATTTCAGGAAAGGCTGCAGTGCCGGATGCAGGAGGAAGTTGAAGCAAAACAGCCTCACCAGGGAAGGGATCAGAGCTGTTCCTCAGCCTGCCCTTTTCCTCTCTGCCCAGGAAAATCCCAAGCAAAAGGAAGAGCACTGAAGAGATAGGGGTTTTTTTTGGTTTACTGGGAATTTTTTGCCAAAGCAGCCTCAGGCTTTGGGAGTGCATGGAGGAGCAGAAAGGATGAGGGAAAATAGTTGGGAAGGAAGGGAGGCACATACAAGGGATGGACTGTTTAGATGCGTACTAGTGCCATGTAAGTATATGGAAATGAGATCCTGCCTCTGCCAAATCGCATTCCCAGCACCCCAGAGAGTTCACTACAATTACTTTTCACATGGAAGCCTGAAAAATCAGAGAATGGTTTGGGGGGACAACTTTTCCAAGAAACAAAGGCGTTGCTTTTAATATGACAGCTTTTATTTCCACTCTCCACCCACTCTGTTCTCACAGCAAAGCCAGAGACACGATGAGCTCTTATGTTTTAGCAGACAGTTTGAGCTGAAAAACAACCCATGGCCATGGCCTTGAAATACAGAAGTGTGTACACACCATCCCCTCCCTGCAGACAGTCTCCCTGGGACTGGGGACTCCACTTCTGGGTCAGGAAATCCCCAAAGCAGTGTGTGCCAAATGCAGGGAATATCACTGCTTTTTTTTTTTTCTGAACAAGAATTTACCGTGATTGCCTAAATGAAGATTTGCTGGTTGTAATAGAAAGCAGATGCTGTAGGGACTTTAGTGGAGTTTAGTAACTGCACTGTGCCCTTAGCACACAAGCAGAACAGCTGATTTGAACTTCATGGACATTTGGGACCCTACTGAATCCTGCACTAAACTGGAAAAGTTGATGGTGCTTCCCAGCTTTCTTGCAGACAGAAAATTAGTGAGATATCAAGATTCCTGATACCCAGAGGTACTACCTTTGCTTTGCTGCAGAAGATGCTGGAACTTTTGTCTGGGCTCTCTCCCTTGGAGAGCCAGTATAAATTCAGGTACAATTGGGTCCAGCAACTAAAAATGTCATGTTGCATTGTCTGGCTGGCAGAAAGCGGTTCACTTGTGAAATTCAGCTACTTTTGCTGTAATGAAAAACTGAGAGAAAGAACCTGGAGAAATGCTTTTGAGAAAGAGGCTTCTGGGAAACTTCAGCATAAACAAAGCAGGTGTGAGTTCAAATTCTTTTTTTTTTTTAATGGTGATTTTGTGGTCAAGGCAGCTGGGCAGGTCTGATCAAATAGTCCTACCAGACAGCAGCATCAATGAGTGTGCTACTGCTCAGCATGTATGCCTTCTGGTGCTGAAATCGCTGGCAAAGTTCCCTTTGTCTGGTGCAGAGGCAGCAAAACAGGGATCACCTCCATGACTAGTTAAGCACACAGGACCTTGCTGGCATGTGGGACCCACTTCCAGTCTCTGTTCCCACTGCCAGCCTATGCCAGGAAGGGCCCCTGCTCAACCATCCTCTGCTGATTGCTTTAACTTTAAGGGTTCCTTCCTACCCAAACTGTTCCATGATCCTACGAAACTGCAGAGCTGGGTGGTTGCAAAAGGCTTGAATTCACTCCATGCTTCAGCAGGTTTGGGTTTGGACTAGGTGAGCACAACACCTTACAGGTGAAGACCACGAGGTCCAGAAAGCTTTCTCGGAAAGACCTCATGCTCTACGGAGCAAGGCAGCAAATGATGATACCTGACTGAAGACCAAGGGCTACAAGTGAGATGAAAGCCATAAAAGCAGACAGAGAAAAGCTCTGAGATGTTCAGCAGACAACAAGCCAAGTTTGACCTTCTACAACTGGATCCAACTGTCTGTCATTAGACATAGAGAGTGAATTAATGTATGTGTTCCTGAGTGCAAACCAGCAAGGGGGTCACAAATACATCCCTACCTTTTAGTCCCAGAAACAGCTATTTAGAAATTCTCAGTCATCACCGGTCTGCTGTGTAAAGGGGATGTGCAAGGTATGCTCATGTCCCTCACAGTGAGACCAAACCATGGTGGGCCCTGACTTCAGAAGGCAGCTGTGCACAGAGCATCCTTCTCCTCCAGCAGACAAGGGGAATAAACTAAAACACACACAGGGCTTTGCACAAACCCTGTGACCAGGCAGAGCTGGTGTGGAAGAGCCAAAGGCAGAACATAAGGAAGTGAGATCTCCTTCCACAAGGAGCCCAGTGGGACGCTGGGGGGCTCAGCCCCTCTGGCCAAACAGAAAGAGTCAGTTCAGCTCCATCCCTCCCTTCACACAAAGCCCGTCTGTCCACACCCCCCACAAGACTGCCCTGGCCGAGACAGACACAGCTCTGTCTCGCTTAAGGCCAGCTGATTTTCCAGGCTGTCAGCGGGGGCGCAGACGATGATGGCAGCTCAGGCAGCCCTACAATGCTGAAATGCCACCAAGCTGTGTGCGGAACAGCACAGGCTGGGCAGAGAGAGCTGCCTCTCCCCACAGGCAAGGAAGGAAACCCAGATGTGTTAGATGCTGGGCTACTGCCACTCCCCAACCAGTTATCGTTGCTCCCTGGGACTCCTTGTACTTCATGGCAGCCAGAGCACTGGTCTCATGGTCAGCTCCAAGGAGAATGCCATACCAGGACATACAAATTCCCCACAGTGCCCCTAGGTCCTGATGCGCATCCTTTGGGCAGGCACTGAGGACAGCAGAAAAGGGGCTAGCAATGTTACTCCCAGCCTCCCACAACCAGCCTCCATGACAGATAGAGCAGCGTGGAGGAGATGCAGAGTGCTTTTTCCAGGGGACATGGGTTTTGCATGTACGTGGAAGGACGGGTATGACCACCCACTTCCCCAAAGACCCCCAAATCACCTCACCTACCCAAAGATTATCTTCTTTTGTCTTTCCAAATGGACCACCAAGAGTATTCTAGTGGAAGGTATCCTTGCCCATGGCAGGAGGGTTGGAACTAGATGATCTTTAAGGTACCTTCCAACCCAAACCATTCTGTGATTCAGAGATAACCCTTTGTCTTGCTGGACCCACCAGCCTTCACAGGAGTACCCAATACCAACCTGGCTGCAAACCATCTCTCTGGTTTATGCATGTGGCAACTGAGTCACAGAGAAGCCTCCTTTGCTCTTAGACCTCACTGGGGGCAGCAAAGCCTGGACCTCAGTTTAGCAGGTCTCTCTGGCACCCCAGAGGCTCACAGTATCAGGTCTGGGCAAATAAACCCTGCTGGGGAGAGATGTTGACTGGGGCTTGACAGCCTTGGCGAAGGACGCACTGTGTATTTTTAGGAATGCCTGAGAGCGGAGGTGGTAGAAAGCACCACTGAGGGGCAAGGGGATGGATGCACTTACTTTCGGTCGCTTCCACTGGATGCCCTGAATCCTTGACTTGTAGAAGAGCGAGTCATCATTGGCAGGGAAAAGTGGGTCCTCAAAGAGCTGCTTCCGCCGCAGACACTCCTTCTTCAGGGACGCATAGCGCTGGTTCTCGTATGGCTTCACCGAGGAAAACATTCTTCCCCACCAGCTCTGGAGGACAGGCAGAGCGGGAATGAGATGGGGCAGGGTCTGACCAGGAACACTCTGTCCTTTTCTGCAGCATCTGAGTGGCAGGACCAAGACACTGTGGGTGAAGATAACCACCTCTAAGCCCAAGTGTACCTTGCTGATCCCCTGGACACGGGACTACCATTTCTCACAGAATCACAGAATATTTTGAGTTGGAAAGGACCCACATGGATCATCGAGTCCACCTCTTAACAGAATGGCCCATATGGGGATCAAAGCCATGACCTTGCCATTAATCACCACCATGTTCTAACCAACTGAGCTAATTTCCTCCAAGTTGGCCAAATACCACCAAAACAGGCACAGTAGTAGATGTTAACTGGTGTCCTTCTTCTTACTGAATTTGTAATTCATTTGGGAAAACCACAGCCCTCAGAGGCCAAAGGAGAAAAAGACACCCCCTGTAAGATGGATGTGCACAGGTTTATGGGGTCTCAGCCCTACCCAGAGCTCCCCCACCGTGCAGCCTCGAATCACAGACATGCATTTCATAATTTTGTCGGAGACACAAATTTCTCAGTAGACTTTATCAGATCTGGTTTTAATTAAAAAAAGGCCTCCTGGCAGAGCACCACGTGTTTCTGGATTAATTATTCTTTCTTGACAAGCGCCTTGCTTCCAGGGCAGAGACACAAATTTAGCAATCCAGATGACAGCAGGAAACCATTGCCCAAATGTTCCCCAGAGAGAGAGCAGCACCTCTCCATCACTGCTCCACCATCCCTGCTCTTTGGGCACTAGGTATCAGCCCCCAGGTCCTCATCTCTCCACTCTGCAGTGCGAGTCACCTTGTCCCCACGGCAAGCACAAGGAAAAGGGGAGTTCTGCGTTGTCCCTCTACTTAATTACAGACTTTTCCCAAAGCTCCTTCCCTGAAGTTTCTCTGTATTTATTACAGCCATGTACAAACCTTACCTATTCCCAAAATGGGATGTCCTTTTTCAAATGTGGACCACTAGTGATCCTACTCTGGAAACGTCTACTATGGTCTCCTAAAGAAATGGGAATTTGTGTGCCACATAACCATACGATCACAGAATTGTTTAGGTTGGAAGAGACCTCTAAGGTACCTAGTCCAATTGTTAATCCAGCCCTGCCAGGTCCACCACTAAACCATGTCTCCAGGTGACATAATCCCAACTGTAATCTCCAACATGGTAAAACTCAGGGTGCCCCATCCAGTGGGTGGATGCATCCAGCAAGCTGATCTCTCATTACTCCTAGTGAGACATATAGAAACCATATGCTTTTTGTGGTATTATCACTTGTGGTGGGATAATGAAGTTGTGATAATGGCTAATTGGAGGCAGCTAATTTGTAAAGAGACAAAATGCAGGGATTACATAATCACATACAGTTGGGCATCAATTTAGGATGCCAGCATCCCTAAATTGATCCCTTGTTAATGAATCACTAGGATTAGCTGAAGAAAAGTAGGTGCTGGAGAGCTAAACTAATGCTCATTCTGATCATAGCAGTGCTCCAAGTGCCTCACCCACCCAGCCAGGCTTCTCTCCTCTGGGAGAGACAAAGCCACATCACTTCTGCAAAGCTGAAGAGCGAAACACAGGTTTTAATTGACAGCATTTATCAGACTGATTACCAGCACAAGTGCTTATCACTCAGAGCTTAAGTGAACCCAAAATAATCCCCTTGTTGGCTGTTCCACAGGGCTCTGCTACTGAGGATCAGTTGCTAAAGCAGCTTGAGGGGTGCTTTGTGCCAGCCAGCCACTTTTCTCCAAATCACCCCCAGCATGTCCCAGCCCCAGGCCACGAGATGCAGCCACTGCAAAAAACTGTAAAATGGGGCAATTAAGCCTTTAATTAAAAATAATCTGAACTGCAAGAGAAGCACCACTGCATAGGATGGGCTGGGGCAACAGGTAGATTCATCTCCCACGAGGAGATTATAGACACTGGATGGCCAAAAAACCATCTATCCCAAGAACGTAGTGAATGAACATTTAGTGATAATCCTCCAAGATCGCTGATTTGAGATTTTATAGTTTATAACATCTTAGCTTGCAGTCCAGAGACAGGGAGAGCAGCTCTGCTGTCAGTGCAAGTGCTCCCTTTGGAAACCAAGGCTAGGTCCTAGCCTGCACAGAGCCAGTTACACAGGTATTAATTCACACAGGAGCCTCTGAAGGCAGCTCAGTGATGCACTGAGGTGCTGTGGTATAAAGGGCTTATAGTGATGCTCCTGGAACTTTCTCCTTGCCATCAGCACCAGATGCTACAAAGAGGCCCACACGTATCATCTGCCCTCAGAAAACCCTTAAAAATAAATGGCTTGATATCAAAACCTGAATAATAAAGTAGATTTACTCCTTGTAGAAAAGCTGACAGCCTCACTGAGCAGTCAGGGAATGCTCCCAGTAGTCCAGTGTACCTTGCAAGGAGGGCCAGGGAAGGAGCTGGCCTTTGGATCTTCAGCAGAGGAAAGGGTGAAGGACAAGGGAGATATATCCCCAAGGGAGGTCATGGGGACATCTTGGCACTGAACAAGCTACTTTTGAGTGACAATCAGGCAGGACTTTCAGAGTGACAGCGATTCACTGCTAAAGAGAGACACAGAGAAAGCAGCAGTGCTGGGAAGGGATGGTTGGCAACTGCCTTCTGCAGGAATACAACAGGATGAGAGAGTAGAAGGATGCTGTTAGCTGACATGCAAGATGAATTGCTTGGACTGGTGCATGAGCTGGGCTGACATAAAGGAAAGGATATTTCCACGGGAAGTTGTGCAGAAAGAACCAGTGAGATTTAGGAAGGGAGCCTGGAAAGGAGGGGAGGAGGGAGGTCTGGTGCCTTTCTAAAAGCCATGCTCAAGTTAAGGGAGGAGTTTTGGGTTTGATGTAGGAGATGCTGGATGCTGCTCTGCGGCCTGTACCATGGCCAAGGGCTGGCACTTGGCTGCTCATTCATAAAATTACTGCTACACCCTGCAGCTTGGAGCTGTGCTTTCCAGTGATCCTTGCAACACTGACTTTCACAAGACACCCTCAGCAGCGTCCATCCCTATGAGAACAAGTCCACGGTCATCTTGGCCAAGGAGTTCCAGCCCTTCTGGTGCCCAAATTTGCCTGAATTCTGGCCTGCTATCCCACCCCACAGCGACTGTCACCTCATCAGCTATCTGTCCTCACTGCAGGGCTGCTCTCACATGATGGTGTGTAGATGGGTTTAAGTTGCAAAGGAAAAGCCAAGCAGAAGGCGAAGGGATACTGTTCAAGATAATTAAAAAAAAACCCAACAACAAAACCACCTTGCAAAATAATTAAAAGGAAGGTATGGGGGGAATGTTCTTAGGGCAGTGTTAAAATTCATTACTCTCCCTAATTTGCAGCATTTCATGCTTACCAGGCTGAACATCAGCTCTGCCATATTAAAATGCCCAAGGGCTGTCTAATTATTCTTTGCCTTCTTGCACCAAGAGCAGATGCTCCAGGGGCAGAAGAACTGGGTGTTTTCACGCCTGGTTTGAATTAACAACCCTACACTTGCACATGCACGTGTTCTTATGTCAGCAGGGAAGGGAATCTGCACTCACCACTCTTAGCAGAGCTGAATTTTTGGAAACAGTGGTCTGATTCAAACCTCAGTCCTCCTATGAAGGAGTTAAAGAGGAAACTACTTTGTTGGAGGACTGAGCCAGACTTATGACTCAGGGCTGTTGTGGACTCCCCTTTTCACCTCCAGCATCATCCAGATATTTCAGCTTCTGCCAGCTGGTAACAATCAGGGCTCTAAGCGCTGCAACAGGGAGAAGGATTGAAAATGCTTGCGTTGGCCAGGACCACGTACTTGCTAAAAGGCTCTTCCTTCCTTGCCCACAAAACTCTTCCTCTCCTTCCCTTCCAGCTTAGAGGCTCCCTTTACCACTGATAGCTGGCATGGGCTCACCACACTTGTGTTACTGCAAGGCTGCACCCCCAGCCAGGAGGAAATGGCTCCTTGCTTGAAGATCCTACAGCTGTCTGCCTCTAGGTCAGACAAAACAGTTTATTCTTGGAGGACAGGATTTTCTGCCCTTGTTCTCCAGCTTGGTTCTCACTAAACAGGAGATAGCTTTGATATCACATTGCAAAGGCATAGAATCAGCCAAGGAGAAGATGAAGCAGGACCCAGGCATGTGGTTCCCCAATCCTTAACAAGGTGCAGTGTTATGGGGGCAACCTACAACCCTGCAGCTCAATAGTGGGGTGTTCAGAGCAGCCAGGCTTTTTCTAAAAATGTTATTTAAATAATTTTTCCAGCCTCCTTGGGTGTTTCTACTGACAGACATGGGGTAACACCAGGATTATCCTTTCTACCTACGGACACAAAAGTCTGGCTCAGGAGAGGAAACCCTGTTAATGCAAGAGGAGCTTTATATACCTTTGATCCAGGAAAGAAGCAGCTGAACTGTCACTCACTGTCTACACTGAACAGAAGATAAGCACTCCACACCTCTGAGCCAACAATGAACAAAAAAAGCCTTAAGTCATCTTAGAATCATAGAATGGTTTGGGTTGGAAGGGACCTTCAAGATCATCTAGTTCCAACCCCCCTGCCACAGCTTCTCCGGGCAACCTGTGCCAGTGCCTCATCACCCTAAAGAGCTACAGAGTGAGAGTACCACGGAAAAGCCATCAGGACCAGCAGCACATCATCTTCAGCAGGTCTGAGCTGCGTTCCCAAAAGCCCTTTCCCACTCCCAGCTGTGCATGTACTGGAGCTTTGCTTTGGACTCCAAGTGCTGTGGCCCAGAGCCAGCACCACAGTGCAGCATCCTGCATTAACAATGTCCACAAGGAGTGGAAGCTGAAGCCACACTGACGGAAATTAGAAAACAAGATATTTCTTCTCAAATTGACTGAGGTTAACCAGGGAAGCTAATTCCTATGGGAAATTATAGGTAGCTCATCTCCAGATGTTTCTGAGCTCAGCTGGACATCTTTCCAGAGGAGTTTCTTTATCCAAAATGCAAATTATTGAACATTTGCAGTGAAACAAAACTGTTGATGAAACAAAACTGTTGAAGAACAGAAGACTAAATGTCCCCTTCTGTCCTTTATCTCTTCCCTTCATTGGGTCATATCTCTGTTCCATTTAAGAGCTAAAAACTCCACTGAGCTAAAAGTGAAATGATAATTTTTACTCTCAATTATATTTATTCAGGTTCTGATTTTGATCAGTGATTTGCTGCAGCACAGATGGCATCCAAATCAGGATACCTGAACACGGCACCTTTCAGCCAGAGGGTTAATCCTGTATGAGCACACGTGGGGACAAGTCGTCCCCCCTCAGAAACTGGAAACTCAGTGTAGTGGAATTAGCCTCAAAAATATCCTGATGGAGTTAGGGGCTGTTTGTTCTGAGCAAGTAAACCCTCTGCATCAACACGGCTTTTTGCAAGCACATAAGTACAACAAATGTCCCCTGATGAATCCTGATCCTCTATGGAGCAGGAAAAAACATCACTTTCCCTCTGCAGCGATCCTGGTCCCTTCTGCAAAGCACTGCCAGACCTACAAAGGAAGGTATTGCTAACGGCTGGCTATTATTGGGGAAAAAAAAAAAAAAAGGCAAAAAAATGTCCTTTTGACAAGGGCTTGTAGGGATAGGACAATGGGGAATGGCTTTAAACCGAAAGAGAGCAGGTTTAGACTAGGTATTAGAAAGAAATTCTTCCTTGTGAGGGTGGTGAGCCACTGGCACGGGTTGCCCAAAGAATTTGTGGCTGCTGCATCCCTGGAAGTGTGCAAGGCCAGGCTGGATGGTGCTTTGAGCAACCTGATCCACTCGAAGGTGTCCCTTCCCATGGCAGGGTGGTTGGACCTAGATGGTCTTAAAGTTACTTCCAGCCCAAGCCATTCTACGGTTCTATGAAAAAACAAAGTAATCTTTCATTAAAGAGTGCATTAGCAGCACAGCCGGGGAAAGGACAGGGTCACGCCTCCTAACAGAAAGCTACTGCAAGTGACTCCACATCACCAAAGCAAGCCTGGCTGGCAACATCTGCACAAAATCAACTGGAGATAAGATGTCACATTTGGAGGCTGTTTCCAGCAATGCACAGTGATTTTTATCATACTTGCTTTATTTCCTCTGGTTTTTTTCCCCTCCAGAACATTGCTCTTTTGTTGCTTTACAGCAAGATGACAGCACGGGGAGAGACACAGCCAGCCAGCAGGTTTGCATGGAGTGCAGCATTCAGATATATTTTTTCCTAGGAAGGCCAGGGTTAACAGGAGGGTCTGGGTGTCCCTGAATACCCATTTCCTGCAGGAGCCAGCTGGGTGTGATGACCAGGAGCTACCTTTCTGCTTGGATAACTCACACTGGGACAGAGGCCTTTGGCTCCGGAGTTCCTCATTCCATGCAGATATGAGTCACCCTTTGCAAACACAGTCAGATGTTGGAGCTGCCAGAAGAAAAGGCAGCCCCACACTGTGAACACTCTCAGAACCATTCCTTGGTGGTGAGTTCTGCCTGGCAAGAGCTTTGGACACAGATTGGGCTTATGGCACCAGCCTGACTGGCCCTTCTGCTCAGATGGGACCAGGACAGATGTCTGAAGGCATCCTGGCACAGGCAGGAGTAATAAGGTCAAAGCAAAGCTAGCAGCACCATCTCCCACTGGACTTGCAAATGAAGGAGGCTGGGGGGACACAGCAATTGCAGGAAGAGAAGTGGAACAACAGCAAAACATGGAGGCAGAAAGACGTACCCAAAAACAGTGGAAAGAGGAAAGTGGTAACAAGTCATCAAGAAGCCAGCACTGGCTGAGAAAAAGTAGAGAGATGCTGAAAATATTCACCACTCTGGGTAAAGCTCATCCCAATCCACTCATGGTTTGGGGAGAACAGAGAAGCTCAGTTTTGGATACCCCCACATGCTGTTTGATCCCTGAGCCAGCCTTACTGGTTGTGTTATGTTAGCTTGTTCCCCAAGCCACAGCAGGGTTAAAAACTGTTGGAGATCAGCAGGAGGACAAGCAACAAAAGGTGAATTAAAGGGCTTTGCCAATGCCTAGTCCCTGGAGACAGCCACAACTTCAATAACCCCTCATGCCCCAGCACACTGTGACCCTGGTTAATAATTATAAGGAGCAGCAGAGCACCAGCAACAACAAAACACTCCCAAGCTCACTTAAGAGCCATGGAGCCTCCAGAAAAACCCCTTTGTGTTGGAGAAGGCAGGAACCTTCTCCAGCACATGACATTGTTCACACAGAGCAGGTTTTCAGGTATCGGAAAAATACAACCTAGGAAAAGCAGACTCACACGTGCAGAATTAAGCCACCTCCATCTGTGGTCATCCAGCCACATGGCTCTTGCTTACCCTGAGGGCTGTGCTCTGACATGAGGATCACATTGAACACTGACCATCCACACCATGATGTTACAGAGGTGCTGTGCCCTTCTCGGTGCGCATTTTGATCACCATTATGGAAAAGAAAAGGGGGGAAAGTAGTGAAGTGGGGAGAAGGAGAAGAAAGGATGCTATCTTCGCAGGAGTGGGCTGAGCATGTATTTTGATTATTTATTCAGTGTTTCTAATTGAACATTTAGACCAGCTACTTTTAAATCTGGTTACACTGACTCCACTGGAAGCCTTGCATCACACAAATATGCTCAGACTGGTTTTCTTGCCAAGTGGCCAAAAAAATTATGGTCTAAAGGCAGACCTGTATCTTTGTGAGGTGGACAGAGGGAAGGATAGAAGAGTCACAGGGCATTGCTTGAGGTAGCCAGGAGAGCCTTTTTCTTGGACATTATGGGTCAAAGAGGTGGTTGTTTAAGACATTGGGTAACTGGAAAATTCATTCAGAAAACTCATCAGTAGTGCATATAAAATGCAGCACGTCTCCAAGCAAATGCTCTGCCTTCAATAGCTTCCGCAGCCTCTGGGATGATTAAAGCAATCGAACTTCAAAAGATGCACAGAGACGAGTGCAGGAGGAGCAGCAGAGATAACAAACAGGGCTGCAGCTACTCTGTAGGAGCGCCAACTGAGGCAGCTGGATCCTGCAAAATCACCCCTCCCAGACTAGCTGTGATGTTTGTCCCTCTGGCTGATCCAGAGCATCCCTCCTGCAGCTTCAGCCCTGTTCATATCACAATATTCCCCATCCCTGGAAGTGTTCAAGGCAAGCAAGCTGGTCTAATGGATGGTGTCCCTGCCCATGGCAGGGGGGTTGGAATCACAAAGTCTTCAAGGACCCTTCCAACCCAAACCATTCTGTGATTCTATAACACTGTTCCCAAGGTTATGGCTTTCTTCTCTCTCCCTCACCTTCACCCCTTCCTGCAGGCAGAGTCCAAAACTCTGTCTCCTTGGAGGCCTGGAGGTACAACCAAGTCCTTCAGGTCTCCTCTTGAGAGGCTCCTGGCCATACCAGAATTGTATTCCTTGACCTGTTCCACTTCAAGCCAAGTGGGATCCAAATACCCCCTGCAATTTCAGCTGACAAGGGCACCCCATTGCCTCTGACGATGGGCTCTACACCACAGGCTTAAAACCCTACAGCTCCTGGCCCCAAGTCAGGACTCAAACCTTTGCCAAGACTCTCAGCTTCGGCTAATAAACTATTTTAGTATTTTCTCTTTGCCTGACCCAAACCTGAATAGAGGCACCAAGGCACTCTGCTCCTTGTCCTTTTCCAGCTTGGGTCCTCCACGTTCAGTTTGTTTTTTGATTGGCCCTTAAGCCCCTTGCCAGACTCTTTCCTGAGCCCCACATCCTATATATTCCATAGCAACAACAGCAAATAACCAGACCACACATGGGTGCTGACTGATAAGAGCATTCTCCTTGTCTGCAAAACCTTCGGGATGGCCCAGCAATATCTGCTTTTTAATTTTTTTTTTTTAAATTTTACCTCCTTTCCTCTGACTTTCTTTAGTAAGTTTTTCTTTCTGTAACTAAAGCATCAGGAGCACAAAGTTACAGTTAAAGGCTTGTAGACACTGATGGTGCTAGTGCTTTTGAAGAGGGAAGCCTCTTTTATTTAGATTGGACCACCTCAAATTCGTGAGATTTCTTAGAAATCCTTGTTAGCGGATTCACTCGGCTCGTGCCAAGTTGAAAGGTCTGAACCTAAGTTCCCATTGCCTTAATCTGAGCTCTCCATATTTTGTTTCTGCCTTGGATTCCTGCTGCAATTTCTGCTGCAATTCCCGCTGCAATTCCCCCAACTCCCAACCAGCTTTTCCACCCCTTATTCCTTCATTTCAGCAGCGCTGCCCTTCTCTAACACAGAAGTAAGAGTTTGCCATACTGCCCTTGGAACAGAAAGACTGCTACTTTCTCCAGGCAGGGACTAGACACCAGCTTTTCTCCCCCTCCAGGGAGATGGATAGAGGTCACAATGCTGAGCAGGTTTCCTACATTCGGCCTCATCTCCCTATCAAGCATCTCCCCTGTCAAGTAGCAGGAGTTTGGACGGATACTTCCTGTGGGCCACATGTGGTTCATGACAGCTGGATGATCCAAGCCCATCAGCACCACAAGAAATGCTGCTCTCCACCATGGCTGGCACACACCACAGCACAGCAATGCCTCTTGGGTGGCGATAGGTGGCTTTTACTTCTTCATGCATAGCAGAAATAGGAGGGATCTAAACAGGTTTAGATCAGAAATTGCCCCTCTGAGGGCAGTGAGGCACAGGTACAGGTTGCTCAGAGAAGCTGTGGATGCCCCATCCCTTGAAGAGTTCAAGGACAGGTTGGATGAGGCTTTGAAAAACCTGCTCTAGTGGAAGGTGTCCCTGTCCACGGCAGGGGGGTGGAACGAGATGATCTTTAGGGTCCCTTCCAAACCAAACCATTCTGTGATTCTATGATGTATCTATTTCACAAGGGACAGTGACCTCCAGAAAGCATACAAAGTCTCCATGTATCAACATAACATGACCTTAGGTGGGGGGTGGGGGGAGCACACTCTGGCTGAACACCCACCTTTGTTTGCTTTTGCTTCACAGCACTTCTCTAACAGCATGAGCCATCCGGATGCAATGTGACTGCATCTGTTCCATGCAGTCCAGAGGGAAAGGTTGGATCTCTGCACCCATGGGCTCCACATGGTCCTCTGAGGCCCTTCCTGTGGTAACCCAGAAGACAGCCCTGAACTTTGCTGATCATTAGCATCCCAAACTGTGCCCTCAGGCAAGTTCCCCAGGTCAAACTAACCCATTACCAAGTCACAACCATGAACAGTGAGACCAAAACCCCTGCCCCTCATGCTGCAACTCCAACCTCATGTTTGGGGGCAAAATCCAAAAATCCCTGCTCCTCTGAGAGCATTCATTGCCCTGTGGCACTCACCCTCCTGAGGCTGCCCAGGGACATCCCCCTAAGGGACATTCCCCAGAGGCTGGGATCACAGAAACCATCATCAGAGATAAAAAGCAGCCATCCACCCAGCTCAGAAGATTTCTTCCAGATCACGGAATCATGGGATGGTTTGGGTTGGAAGGGACCTTAAAGATAATCTAGTCCAACCCCTCTCTTCCACAGCCTTCTACCTTTCCGATGAGGATTCCTCCTCTTTTGAAGACCTATTGCTTTGTTGCAGCCCAGGATGGCTGGTGCTTGCTCCTGCTGCCATGGCTAGCAGCTGGATCTTCCACCCCTGCTCTCACCTGAACAAAAATGCCCATCACTGCTCTGGTGCGCGCCTGGATTCTCTGCATGAAGCTGGAGTGGGGACTGTCTTGTTGGCAGGAGGTGGCTCTGGCCATGTTACTACCTCATGCTGAACAGCAAGCAGGAGACCGTGGGCTGAGCACAGGGCTCTGGGATGGGGGACTAAGCTCCTGCCTCCTCTCCCAGACTTTATCCGGCTGGAAGTCCTCACTCTGTATCTCTTTAGATACCCTTGTGCCACAGCAGCTCTGAGCTGAAGCAGCGAGTCTCAGGGTATGTATGAGATGTACCCTCTGACACAGGGAAGAGTTTCATTTCCCTGCACGGGAGAGAGACCTGACATAGCCCCCTGTTAGATGCAATAAATCACTGCTCTCCTGCTCCTGCATGAAGAGCTGCAAGGAAGCCAAAGGCAACACTTGCTGGGCAAACAGCCAGTGGCCACCATGCCCATCCCCATCCTCATCCCCATCCTGTGCTCACGCAGCAGCAATCACCTGGCTCTGGAAAAGCAGAGTTTGCAGCTGCAGTTTTTATAATTTCAAGGCTTCCCTTTGCTCCGCAGAGAAATCACCCCCCTTGATCACCCCTAGGCAATCCTCACAGTATTTACACACGTTCAGACAACTGGTAGGACCAGCTCTTCAAGGCTTTGGGAGCTGCAAGCCTGCAAACACTTCATAGGAAGCTCTTGATTACCAGGGTGTGCCTTGGAAAAAATAAAACGAACCAATCCCAAACCCTGAGCGACAAACAGACATGCATCCTTCTTCTCTATTTGGGACTGGAGGCAATGGCAGAAAAGCTCAGGATTGGCTGTGAAGGGAGGGAGTCAACAAGAGCCACCTGAGTCCTGCACCATGGAGTGAGGGAAGCTCAGATAAGCCAAAATATGATGTAAGCTAGGACAGGGTGCTTGCGGCAAGGGAGGGATGTGTTTTGTCACCTAGGGAAATCACTGTATGGATTATTTGGAGATGTAACAAAAAACCCCCAAAACAACCACAAAAACAGTGGGAGAAAAGCATCATGCTTTAATGGAAGGCCAGGCAGGAGCAGAGCTGGAGCCATGCCCTTTTCACCTGGAGATCAGAGGGACCTGCTGCCTGTCACACTGTAGCTACACAGAAAGCAAATTTCCCTGATGGTAAAAGCATAACCCTGGCCTGGGCTGCCGCAACCTTGCCTGATCAGTTAGGGCCAGATCACAGGATAAACCTTCATGGAATGAATCAGGGCTGCAGCCTTCCTCACTCGAGGAAGAGCTGCAGCCAGCCAAGAAGACAATTTCATAGAATCATAGAATGGTTTGGGTTGGAAGGGACTTAAAGATTATCTATTTCCAATCCCTCTTCCATGAGTCACCGTCCACTAGACCAGGCTGCTCAAAGCCCCATCCAACCTGACCTAACACCTGCAAGGATTGGGCAGCCACAGCTTCTCGGGGCAATCTGTTCCAGTGCCTCACCACCCCCATAGTGAAGAATTTCTTTCTGACATCTAATTTAAACCTGCTGTCTGTCAGTTTGAAGACATTCCCCCTTGTCCTACCTCTCCCTGCCCTTGTAAAAAGTTTCAACTCTCTTGTAGCCCCTTTATGTACTGGAAGAGGCTCTAAGGTCTCCTTGGAGTCTTCTCTTCTCCAAGCTGAACAATTTCAACTCTCTCAGCCTGCCTCCATAGCAGATGTTCTCCAGCCCTCTGAGCATCTTCATCCCTCTTTTGGTGTCATTCCAACATGTCCATGTCTGTTGGGGGCCCCAATAAGCTGAGAAAGTCCCTGCATGGTGAGGAGAAGGAGCCCTCTCCCATGTATCATTTCAGAGCTCCCCATTAAGGCTTCCAGTCTCCCAGCATGGAGCAGAGTTAAAGTGGCTGAGATGCTTTACAGCCCCCTTTGCGTTTAACCTTCATTCTCAACAGATTGAAGTCACAGGACAGGAGGGAACAGTGATGATGCTCAGATGGATGGTGGGAGGACTAAAACTGGTCATTTGTGCACAAAGGTAAATCAAGGGGCAGAGAGAGCTTTTCTCTGCCAGAAGAGTATTTTAAGGTAAAATGCATCAAAGTGTTATTGAACTGGGACAAAAAAGCTGCAGGCAGGGGCTGAGGAGCTCAGTCCAGCCCCTCTGAAGGGCTGGATCAGGCCCAAAGCAGCCAGTCTCTGACCTAGATGCTGCAAACCCCATGGGTTCCCAGCACAGCTTTGCAGGGGTATCATCTGTCACATCTCCAGTCCAGGAGGATCCCCAAAGCATGAGGATCTGCAATATTGGCTGAAAACTAATGCGTCATGCAGAAAATCAAAAGCTGTAAAGTCTCCCAGGCCACAGAGTGTAGAGCAGAAAGGATTTTTTTCCCAGAGAGGGTAAAAAACTCAATGACAACCATTCCTATTTCCCCATGACCTCAAGAAGTTACCCCCCTATAGAGTCACCAGAATTGGGATGCCTTCTACAGTGTAAGACAATTTAGTAGGAATAAGCTCTAGATGAAAAGACTCCACGGTGAGAAGGGGAGGGCTCAGGGCAGGTTAAGGGTTAATGCTGCAGCCAGACAGATGCTCGACTGGTGAAAAACGTAGCTTCCATGAAGCCACTGGGTCTGAGTCCATTTTCTGCAATGCCCAGAGCCTGGCCCTTTCTCCCTGGGTAATCAATTGGAAGTGAGCACAGCCAGAGTAATCACTGCACCTCATTCCCCATCCGTGACACCGCCCGCGGGGCCAGGAGATGGAGGAGCACCGTCTGGCCCGAAGCAGGTCAGTGCAAGCCTGTTGTTGAGTCTTTGTGCTCCAGAGCTGTTCAAAAGAACAGGTGAAGGTGAAGGCATGAAGACATAACTAAATAAATGCTACCCGAGTGTTCCCCCTACCACCACAGCACGAGCAAAGGTTAACAGACACCTCTCTATGGGCTGAGGAGGCTTTCACCTCTGGACATATGTAGAGAAAGGAGTTGACACCTCTAGAGATTAGTTAGGAGGAGGAGAGAGAGTGCCTGATCCCAACCCTCAAGGCACAGCTGCATCTTCCTCCTTCCCTGTATTAAACTGCCGCTGCCCTGCTTGGAGAAAGCATTAGGAGAAGAACCTTGGCTTTTCTGGACCAGCCAAAAATATCCAATAACTAATGCACAAGCATGAGCAGATTTAGAGGATGCATCCGTTCTTCGTATCATCATACCCCAGAACGAACACTGTCTAAATCTCCTCTTGGGATCAGAGCCAAAGCTTTCTTTAAAGCATGGATGCTTTGTTATTAATCCATGCAGCAACCAGGGAAGGGGGAGATGACTTTTTTCTCTTTTTAAGGCATAATCAAAGATGAAAAATTATCTCTGTGACATAGCTGGGCTTCATCTGTTTCATGCCTGGTCTCGTCCCACATCAAGATGGTGAGACCTGCTTGGCTAACACAGCCCTTCCCAAAGGAGACACCTGGACAGGGTGTCTTGACTACAGAGTCCTGGCCTTCTACGCCAAACCCTAAATCCTCCTTGTATCACGGTCAAGCACCTTGGAAGAGAGGTGATGTGCTCTAATTCACACTCTCCTACCATCCTCTGATGTGATACAGTTGCAGAGCCTCAAGATAAGCCTTCCAATCTAAACAGAATGAATTCACAACCCAGCACCAACACTGTCCCTCAGTTCAAATAGCTCTTCTGCCTCCCTGAAGTTCACCCCTTGGATATATTTATTGACAGCAAGTACATCCCGTCTCTGCCTTTATAAAAGCCCAGCAAAACAGCCTCGTATAATAGCTCTCCATCCCTCTGAACAGCCTCAGAGCGCTTTTCTCTGCACCTGCTCCAGGCTGAGTTAATCCCTCTCAAGCACCAGATCTCAGAGCCTGGTCCTTCCATGTTAACTCTTCCGTACCCTTGTCCCACATACACCCTTTCCCTGTTTCCCACTGCCTTTCTGCAACGCTTCCAGGGGCATCCAGGACCAAAACAGCCCCAAACCTTCAGTCTCTACTATCCCAATATGATTCAAAACACAGCACAAAGCCCAGGCATACGGTGCCCCACTGTATCGGCTGATATATGTCCTAGGGGACACCCCCACACGCTGCAACTCATTCTTGAGGTGAGCCCTTTCCCTCTGGCTGAGCATCTTGTCCACCTCCCAGGAATGGTGCCTCTCAGCTCGGTTTCACAGGCGAATCTCGGCATGAATAATGAGAATGAACTCAGATCCTCCCTTACAGGTTTTAAGAAGATTTAAGCTCTGCTGCGTGGGCTTAATCTGTCCAGCAGCGCCCTTTGTCACCTCCCCCAGCCTCCCCCCCGGCAGAAGTCTTCTCCACTGACATACTCCCACATGCACTGTGTAAAGCCCCAGCATGTCCAGATAAAGGAGGCCTGGAGCATCTCCTTTCCCTGAAAATGAGAGCAAAGCTACAGGTCAGTCCCCTTCAGTAACAGCCCTGGGTTTCCATCTTCCTCCACCCCAGGGGCTTGAGGATGCTCACCGTGGTTGTTCATCACAAGCTAAAAGAGTTGCCTTGAACAGACTATGTTGTGGAGAACACACCAGCCAAGCAGGGATTTTCCTGTGTTGTGTGGCCATGTCAAACCTCACATAAAGTCATTTCATGCAAGGACAGGGATGCTGGCGGCAGAAAGCAGGGTGCACTTGAGTCCATCACAAACCTCCTGAGTGCCTTGGTCATGACACTTTGCCCCTGTTTGATATGTCATGGCTTTGCAGAAGGGATTATTCCTTCTGCATGTCACCCACTGTGTCCTTAGGACATGACAAAGGGGCTTGATTTCTACTCTGAGCAAGTCCTGCTGCCTTCCTCAAAACCTGCTTTTCCTTTTGCTCATGCCCTGATCCTTAACTCTGATGCCAACAAGAAAGTTTTTCCCAACCAGTTCTGGCATATGGCTGCTGGCAAGCAACAGCCACTGAGTGAGGCAGCCCCCATGCACGCAGCAGCATCTGTACAAACACACCCACTGCAGGGGCAGTTTGGACCTCACATCCTGCTCCCAAGGGTGGCGGGTGTCAAAGAGCATCCATCAGTCCGTCTCGGGCTTTACAACCCTGCTGCCTGGCTCCTGCTCTGGAGCTGAGCCCCAGGTGATTCACGTTAAAGAATTACTTAAATAAGTAGGAGGCAGCTGATGTTCTGGTCAGGGCAGGGGGAAATAGATCACACCAGGACACACCTGCCTGCAGCAAGATGTTGCACCAAGCAGGAGCTAAGTGGTGAGCACCCGGATCAGGCTCTGCGCCTCCATCCATGCCTGACTCTGCTGCTTTTCCTCCCCCCTGGTCCTTGCTACCCCAAGGATGCTCCCAACAGGTTCTCACCTGTATTCATAAGTTTGTCCCTCCTCAATTCACTGCTACCTCAAGCAGCACACCCAGCCGGGCTCTCTGCACCTGCCTTGAGCTACCCACCACCTACGTGCAGAGCGTGGGGGGTCAGAGATGCAGCTGCAGAGACCCCATGTTACCTTCACTCCAGTATAACACCAGTTCATCACACTTGGAATCCAGGCTGACCCTGGCCAGAGAATTGAGGCCCTTTAAGATGTGAGACAGGATGGAGATGAAAGGTGCCCTGGGGAAAGCCTGCAGCATGGTCCTTGCTGGATGCAGCAAGAGAAGCAGCTGAGGATTTAAGATCATCCTCCGTAACTCGCTGAGCTCACTGCTCTGCTTCCATCTCCATTTGCCGTGGCTGCACTCCCCAACAAGCTCAGAGCTAATGCAGCATCCAGGCAGAAACGTGATGGTAATTGGTAATAAATAACTGGTAATAAACCCAAGCATCACACAAGGGTGGTTCTCCAGAGCAAGCAGCCCATGGCTCACCTGGCAGCTACCAAACTGGGATGCGAGGGATAGAAGACCAGAGACATTTCTGATGGGACACTCTTCACTAGAAAGCATCAGGCTGGTTTCTCAGGTCAAAAATAACTTTATCAGGGCAGGGAGAAAGAGGTTGTGCCTCCCACCCCTGAGATGTGGGAAATCCAGATTTATATCTCTGATTGGAAAGCCCAAAAGCCATCAGTCTCCTGGACCCCAGCACTGAGCTGGCAGGGGCAGGAGCTCTCTCTTGCCTTAACGTTCCATAAAACTTTCTAAAACCCTTGTATTTGTCCCAAAAAAATGGAACAAAGAACAATATGAAACCTCAGGATTTTTTCCCAGTGCAGAAATCCTGCTCTCCAGCCAGCGCTGAGGCCTCGCTGCTCAAAGTTTCAGTCCAGCTTGGTTCCACCAGCAGAAACAAGCGTGACTGCGAGCTGCTGAGAGGTTTTGAACTATCCGGGGTGCAACTTTCAGACGCACCAGCCCCAAGCACCCCGACTTCCAGCACCCCCAAACACCAGCGCTTGCTGAAAGCAAGGGAAGCAGCGCGCTCCGCACGGGGGACGAGGAGGGTGCTTGCTATGGGCTTTTCCCCCCCCGAAATCTTATACACATACACGCACACATACACACTCACACTCCCCCCCAGTCCTTTCCCCTCCCCGGAATGCAGCCGCCCCCCGTTTCCCAAAGCCACAGGTGCTCTGAGCATCCCCCGAGGACGCGGCGGGACCCCCGGGCGGGGCGCGGAGCCGACCCCGCGGACGGAGCAGTGGCGGGGGCGCAGGGAAGAGCCACCCCCTCCCGGGGCTGGGGGTCGCCTTACCTGCCCGGGGCTGGTGCCGATGCCCGCTGCCCCTGCCCGTGCCGCCGCTCCGGGCGCGCCGCTCCCGCAGCGCTTCGCCTCCCGCAAGCACCGCCCCGACGGGGCGGGCAGGGACCGCCGCCGCGCCTGCGCCCGGGACCGCGCCGGCAGGGAACGGGAGCGGGAATGGGAGCTGGGGACTTGGAGTAGGGAACAGGACCGGGAACTGATGCTGGGAATGGGACCTAAAATGAGAACCGGGAACGGGGATGGGAACCGGCACAGAGGACCGGGAGCGGGATCGGGAACCGGCACTGGGAATGGGAACCAGCACTGGGAACCGGGAATGGGACCGGGAACTGGCACGAGGAACCGACAGCGGCAATGCGAACCGGGACAGGAAACCGACGCTCCCCACTGCTGGAATCTGGAGTCGCTATTGGGAATGGGGACTGGCACCACCCGGTAGTGTGAAATGGGAATGGCACTGGCTGGCGTCGGTCCAGGAGCTGTGACCCAGTCTGGTGTACTGGGAACCCTGTCGGAAACCGGGATCTGGGTCCGACATTGTCCAGGCACCAAGACTGAGATCAGCCGGGAAATGGGCCCATCAGTGGGAACAGGGGCTGGCACCACCTGGATAGAGAAGGGGAATGGGGAACAGGGGCTAACCTGGCACCAGCACCACCAGCTGGGAACTGAACTGGGACCAGCACCTGCATACCTGGACACTGGCACTAGCCACTGGGACCTCCCAGGCACTGGGACGTGGACCAGCGTTGCCTTGGCACTGGTTAATAGGACAAGGCCCCACTGGCTCTGCCTGGGAGCGTGCACTGGAGGGTGGAACCATGCACCACCACCAGCTGGGCCATCTAGACACCACGCAGCTAGAGAGCATTGGGACATAACCCATGGAGGATGCAGGGCAGAGTCACCAGGGGTTGCAGGATTTGGGTGCAAGGGGGACATCCCCCAGTAAGGAATGGTGTGGGGCATGATCACAGGGGTTGAAGGAGATGTGTTTTTCTGCCGAAGGTGGAAGTTAATCCCCTTTTCTCTTTTGTAAGACGGAAAGTGAGGCACTGGGAAGGGGGAAAAGGGGAGGTCCAAAGTCTGGGCATGTGCTTGGCCCAGCTTCACATCCACAGAGGTCGATGTGCAATGGGCATCATGGGGCAGGCGATAGGGCCAAGGTGGCCAGACTGGTGGAAAACGTGCTTTCGCATCTCACAAATACACATTCAGGAGAGGAAAACCAAACATGCCCCCCACAAAAGTGCATATCCCTTGGTGGGAAGGAGCCAGTGAGGTTTTACAGAGCCTTTGTCAGGGGCAGCTCTGATCTGATGTGCTGACTTGACACGCAACCTTTATTGGTACTATTCATGGTTTATCACAAATCAAGCCAAAAATAGATGGCAAGGGAAGAACAATTAAAGAAAACATTCAGAAATGACAGGAAGAAACTGTTCAAAATCATGGGTGCCCAGACTCTTTCAGACAACAAAAAAAAAGAGGGCTAAGGTTTAGCTGCTGCCTGCCAGCGACAGAGTGAACACTTAAGGACATCTGCTTGTCATATTTGTGGTAATGCAGTGAAATTTTGGTGATAAAATTAGAAAGGAGGCTGTGCCCGGAGCAGCATTGGCCTGGCACAGGCTCTTGTTCCCATCAAGGTGTCACCTGCAGTTGTACGTGGTCACCACAAATCACGTCCTCTAGGACCATATTTTTCCTCCAGTTTTTCATTATCTGAAACTCTCCTGGACTTTTCATGTTAAGGCTCTTAATATTTTGCTGTTAATTTTATAATTTCATTACTCATTCAATTCATGCAATATTTGCACTACAATTATTTTAATTCATTTATTAGTTACATGAATAGGAAAGCCAAAAATCTGTAGTTCCACGAAGGCTTCCTTTGGCAGCAAAAGCTGTTTTCTAATGTTTCCCTTCTCTTTGTTTGTTTTCCCCTCTCCCCCGTGGATCGGGGCTGCTCAAAACCAGGTGTTTCAACCACTTCCTTTCTCTCCCCTCATAAAAACCAAAACGACAGACCCTCAGTCTCTGAAGATTTGGAAGGGGGAAGAGTAAACCCTAAACAGGTCTTCAACTCCAAAATCTTATTAATAGCCCTAAAACCAGCTGCCAGGCAGACTAGGGCAGGGATGGATGGTGCTGCTTCTGCTCCCTGTGAGGGCAGGGAGAGCACAGAGTCTGTTTTGATTTGTGATGTGTTTAAACTGAGAGACACTCCATCAGTGTTAATTAATTACTATGATCATCCATCATGCCTCTCACCAGTACAGATACCTCCTGCCCAGTTAGGCACTGTGGACTTGCTTTAACAGCGACGGAGGAAAATAGGGAATTTCCTACTGAACTATTTCACCTATTTTACCCTAAAGCTGCTAAGGGGGAACATCTCACTGCTGAAGACGTGGGGACAGATGGGCACAGAGGGGAGTTTGTTACCCACAGGGTGATGGGTGATGCTGTGCAGTGCCAGATGAAGGGATTAAAAAGAGGAAAAATGAAAAAAAGAGAAAATGGACTCACCCTTGAGACAAATCAGGAGCAGAAGCCTGGCTTATTTTCTGAACAGGCTGGAAAGCATTAGGGAAAAGCTGGAAAACATTAGGGAAAAGCTCCTCACTGCTGAATTAAGGCAGTGAGTGGGTCCCCAGATATTCCTATGGCCCCACAGGGATGTGGAGCCCTAGCCTCATGGCAGGCCAGATTTTGCTGATTAACTTAGTTGCATTTTCGATTTCAGCCTCAGCAGGGGAAGGAAAATTATGTAAATACGATTTATAACGATGCTTCCTTGCTCCTCAGTGTGATGCAAATGAGGCCACAGTGACAGGGCTGGCACAAGGGCTGTGAAGGGGGAAAGAAGAAATAGCGGTGCTTTAAAACCAGACCCCAAAAATAAGCAGGAATAAGGTAAAAGACAAAGTGGAGGACAAAAACTGCAGCCGGTGATTCCTCCAAAAAATAGAATTTCATTATTTGTTCTGGGATTTCAAAGCAGATCACTTGGTGAGGTTATCCTCCCTCTCCAGAGTATTTGTTGTTCTTACCCACGAAGGGGACCCCTAAGGTTAGGTTTGATCTTGGAGTGGTCTTGGGTTTGCCTGCCCAAAGCACTGGGAGTTGAAGAAGTGCCCACTCCTGCCACCCCTACTCCTAAGAGGTCAGCTCTCCCCTCCTGAGGGCACGTGTGGGGGATAAAAGTGAGAGAATGACTGTAGGTGGGCAGCTGGTGCCCATACCCTCACTTTCATGGCATGGAGCAACCTCCAGCAGCCCCCTCCACAAGGCAGGAGCCACCTGGTGAGAGTTCTAAGCACTGGTGATCCCATCAAGCTGCAGTCTTCTTCTCCCCTTTGAAGATACCACAAAATGAGCCTCTGGTCATCCATCTGCACTTGAATTAAACCTCATTGTTCTGAATTCTGCAAAGTTGTTCGCCCCCGAGTTGCAGCCTCTGGAATACCAGTAATGTATTCTCTCCTTTCCCTCTCCACATGATTGCAGCATAATCTGCTACTCACTTGATTTATTTAAGCAGGCCTTCAGATGCTCCAGTAATGGGAGTCATTTAGGTCCCTCTGCAGATATGTATTTATTTATTGCTGTTCATTTAAACTGCAGAGCCAGTTGGCAGGAGAGACGCAAGACTGGGGTCACAAGGATGTTAAATTATTTGCTGTCAAAAATAGCTGGTTGAAAAAGTTAAATTAAGCAAGGTCATTTGAGGTCATAGACAATCACTGGTGGGAGGAGAAGGACGTTAATTAGCTCTTTTATTTATGGGGGTCATCGTGACCAAAGGACCAGCAGTTGTAACAAAAAGGCAAACCGTAGCAACTCCTCTTGTTTTTTGGCAGGAGCAGCTCTTGGACGAGAAGCCAAATTGCTGTCCTTGACCATGATGGAGAAGTTGAGGCTACTGAAAGGCAACGTTGTGACGTTCAGCAAGACCCTGTGAAGCCCCACAAAGCATGGACCAGAGAGTTCCCTCTTCCAAAGTCTGTCTCAGGGGTGAACTCAGAAACAAAAGACTTTGGGCAGAGGCTGGGGAGGTGCTTAGCAGCAGGGGAGATCTCAGAGGGCATCTGAAATACTTCGGTCGCTCATGCGGACAGGCCTGAGATTCTGCCACCTCTCTTGGCAGACAGTTCAGGAGCTGCATATCTTTTCTGTTAATGCTTGTATTTCATTTCCCCTTTGAACTTCATCAGCATCCTCTTACAGCTGTTAGGTCTTGTAGTATCCTTTTCCTCCTAGTATAAGTACTCCCTAAAATCAGGCCTCTCCTCCCTTCCCATTCTCCTCTACCATGCACTAGTAGATACAGTGTTTAGTGGTGGGTTGGCAGTGCTGGGTTAACAGCTGGGCTCAAGGACCTTAGAGGACTTTGCCAACCTAAGCAATTCTGTGACCAGCTAAGGTACGAAAATCAGTTAAGTAAACTGGGTAGGTATAACCTGGGGTCCCTGGGAGCCAAGAGATCCACACCTTGTAGCTTACTGCATGACCATCCCAGTAGAACAGTGTGATCAGGGTAGCCAGGTATTTAACGACAGCAGTGCCTAGCCAGAAGAGACACCTCTACTGAAAGATCCAATTTTTCCCCGATTCTGCATAAAACACAAGGTGGAAACCAAAAGCCCTGATGAAAGCCACCCTCTGGGATGCACCCGCACTGTGATCTGCACCGCGGCCGGCTGACAAACGGCTCGCGCTAATTGATAACTCTGCTGGGAAATCCATACCATTAAATCCTCCCCTTAATTGTCTGTACAAGCGCTTACTTCTGCACAGTCACAAATCAAGCAGCTCTTTAACGGGCTGTCTGCTGTTAAGCAACGTGAAAGTCAAACAGCAAGAAGCTTGCTTGAAGAGGAATGAAGTCATGGCATCGGGGTTTGTACTGGAGGAGTGAATTGGTAGTGTAGCCGAGATCAAGGTGGGAGCTGTGGCCCTGAAGGATGCTGAGATTGGCCTTTCCCTGAAAATCTAGCAAGCTAAATCAGCAGAGGAAAGGTTATCTGTGATTACATCTATAAAACATAACTCAGGTATCACAAATAAAGCTCTGGCGGCCCGTGGCTGTTTAGGCATTTACTCTTCTCTATCCTGAATCCTCCTTGAATCATTCACCTTAGGAGTGATACACACCAGGTGATACAAGTGTGTGAAAAGGGGCTGAGGACTCCAGTCCCGCAGCCATACGAGCATCATTTTGCTCAGCACGGCATAATTAGAGGAGAGCTGGACTTTCTCTAACATCTTTCCTTTACCACATTGATCTGATCTCCTATATGAGTACTTCATAGAATGGTTTGGGTTGGAAGGGACTTTTAAGATCATCTAATTACAACCCCTCTGCCATGGGCAGGAACACCTTCCACTAAACTAGGTTGCTCCAAGCCCCATCCAACCTGGCCTTGAACACTTCCAGAGATGGGTAGCACCTCTGTTATGGAGACAGGCTGAGAGAGTTGAGGTTGTTCAGGAGAAGAGAAGGCTCTGGGGAGACCTTAAAGCACATTCCAGTACCCAAAGAGGGCTACAAGAGAGTTGGAGAGGGACTTTTGAAAGGGCATGGATTTATAGGATAAGGGGAATGGCTTCAAACTGACAGAGGGCAGGTTTAGATTAGATATTAATAGGAAATTCTTCCCTGTGAGGCTGGTGAAGCACTGACACAAGTTGCCCAGAGAAGCTGGGGCTGCCCCATCCCTGGAAGTGCTCAAGGCCAGGTAGGACGGGGCTTTTAGCAACCTGGTCTGGTGAAAGTTGTGCCTGCCCATGGCAGGGAGGTTAGAATGAGATATTTTTGAGGTCCCTTCAAACCCAAACCATTCTGTGATTCCTGGCCACAAACTCTCCAGGACTTTGGTCATTGTTCAGCCATGACCATCCAGCTGGAGGGGACCAGAGCTCAGCTGCTTTGGCAGGAGTGCACCTGTGCCTAGGAGCAGACAGTGTTGCAGAAGTTCAGTCAATGACCTTGATTTTTCTATAAGATTTTCCACAGTGAGAAGCAAGACAGTTGGGAAAACAAGCGGGTTGCCAGGAACCCCCCATTTCCTATAGTGGAGAGGAATAAAAGGAGCAAATGGCACCACTGTCTTCTCAGCTGCTCTTTATTTATGACAGGTCAGAAGCCACCCTAAAAAATGCTGACTGAAGAGTCCTGACAAGCACTTTTTAGGAAATTCTCCTGCTGATCCTCTACTTCACAAAAAGAAAGAAAAAAGGGTTTTTTTTCCCCCCTTATGTCACCATCTCTGCCTTCAGCTCCCAGCAGAGAGACATCTGAAGCTCCCATTTCTAGCACCTCCCAAGACCTGGGCAAGGCAGAACTGCACATCAAGGCTCTTCCACACAACTCTTCTTGCAGATAAGTAGCTTGTTGTGATATCACAACAAATCCTGATCTTGGCTTCGCAAGCTTAAATCAACACTGGGATCAGTAGAATTACTTTGGATTTACACTGGTGTAATGGAGATAGAGTTTTGCTTGATAAAATATTCCCTCTCCTTCCAGTCATGCTTGCTATGCAAAAGCAGTGGCTTGTTTCTGCAGGACTCACAGAAAGGCAGGATTTGCTTTTCCTAATCAAATTTTGGAATACTCTGCTGAGTTTTGAGTTTTTCCTTTTTTTTCCAGCTGCCTAACAATATTGTCCATGTATAACATGTAGATACATCAAAGCACTGCCTGGTTCCTGTGGCAGAAGATGTTACTTTTGGATTGCCCTCCCCGGCTTTCAGAGGGGCCATATCTGGGGAGGGGGAGCAAGCACACACTGGACCTCACGGGAACACCTTGACCAAATCCTTGCTGCCACATATGTAGAGCAAAGCGCCCAGAAGACAAAGGTGAGTCAGATGATTCCCTATAAGATAAGAAAGATGAGTAGACAACGAATCTGAAAGGACAAATCTCCCCAGGGATTTATTAATTTCATGCAATATATTTCTTACTGAGCCACCTCCAACATTCACCAGGACCCATGGGTTGGCCACTCACCTGCAGTGCAGTTGAAGGAAATGCAGGTTTTGGAGTGGCTAAGCATAACTTGTCATGGTGTCCCTGTCTCCCAACAGTCCCTTCTTTTCCCTGCACCAGGGACCACGCACCCATGTTTTCATCACTATCACCCACTTGACATCTGTAATTTCCCCACCATTTCCAATGCAGATATTTTTACTCTACAACCTTCTCTCTTTCAGCAAGGAACATCCCTAGGACATGTCCTACAGGCTTCTAGGGTACTTCCTTCTATGTATCGCTTATCAGCCTAACCTTGACCCAACATCAGCATGCAGCAACTCCAGATCTTGTGCTGACTCCTGCACTTGGTGAGGAAACCAACTCCAAACTCTGCTCCCAGATGTCTCCAATTACAGAGCTCGGGGGAAGCTGCTTGGGTAATAATTAGAGAGGTCACCTCAACATCTCAGCTTCATCCAGGCTTAGCTTCAAACACTAGGCAAGCATAAAACTATCAGTGCAATCAAGATTTATTTGCTGCAGTACAGACTGGGCAAGGGTGTGGGAAAAAAACAATGCAATGTAATTCTTTGTATAAACCCCAGGAGCAAGGCACTTCTCAACATCCTTGTCTAACCCCTGAACCGTAACTCAGATGCTGTGTTTGGAGATCCTTGACTTGGGTACAGCCCCTCAATGCAGCCTCAGAAATCATCCTTGTTTCTTGCAGTGTCTAGTGATTGGCTTCTGACCCTTCCTCCTCTGTAAGTTTTATATTAAAGGGGAAAAATAGTGTACTGTAGCCAAAAAAAGTGTGTAGGAGAAGGAGATGTCCCCAAATGTACTTTTTTCAAAGAGATCTTTGACACCAGTAGTTTTTCATTGCGCAGTTTGTGAAACGAACTCAAGCATCATTTTAAAAGCTCTGGATACTTTCTTTAGCATGTACCAGGAAAAGCAGCAATTGTCCGGCACTGCTGATGAGGCTGGTGGTTACTACCAGCAGATATTTCCCTCACACACCAGTAATCCAGATGATAATGAAAACAATGGCATCTCATATGCCTTGATTCCTCTCTTTTATAAAGTTTTAGAGAACGGGAATGTTTCATAGGAGAACATGACACTAACATTTGCCAAGAGAAGCTGTAGCTGCCCTATCCCTTAAAGTATTCCAGGCCAGGTTGGACAGGGCTTCAAGCAACCTGGTCTAGTGGAAGGTGTCCTTGCCCATGGCAGAGGGGTTGGTACTAGATGATCTTGAAGATCCCTTCCACCCAAACTGTTCTAAGATTCCAATTTTCAATGTTCTGCATCACCAGTGCAGGATAATGCAGTGCAGAAATGGTGATAAGGCCCCCTAAATCTTCAAAGGGTTCCGGGAAATGCTTCTCTACAAACCCCAAAACTACAATATGTCCAAGGCCCACCTAAGCTTCAGCAAACTCTGCTGCATTAGCTAGTTTTTTCACTTCAGACCACATTTACTTGGCCCTCCAAATAGCTTTCTTCCATTTTTTTGCACAACTGCATCAGTCAAGTAAACAAGTAATGATACCATTTCTGAGCAGGCCTGTGGTGCTGCCAACAGGCTGTTGCCTCATTAAATATGTGTCATATCTACTTTCACTCACACAAGAATGCATGTCTTGGCTGCTGGACAGTGCTCAAGGGTTGAGAATTTGGGATTTTTTTTGTGTTTCAAATTCGCAGTGGGTTTTTTAAAGGAGTCGATGTTGCATTGCCTGTGGGAAGAGCAACAGAAAAGGAACCAGGAACTCTCTGATCCTGCAAAAAAGTAAACATCAATCCATCTTCTGGAGAAAATTGTACCCAGCTCACAGTTAGCATTTTCTGCTTTGCAATGTTGAAGGAAGCAGAGTTACTCCAATTCCCTTCTGACTCTGCAACCATACCTGCTCGTGGTGCAGTTACTGATCTCATTAACAAAGCACTGCCAGACCTGGCAGGGATTTGGAGAGGAGATCTAGGGAAAAGATAGGTTGCAAGAAGAGGCAGGGCTGATTCACAGCTTGGCTATCTGCCCTCTGAATCAGCAGGAAAATAATTAATATCCAGGCTAGCAACCAGGGACAGCAGCCAACAGCCCTCCTTAGAACCTAAGGTCCTCCTTATTTTTTAGTAACTCAAGTCACCTCCCTTTTTTGTCAGTTGCAAAGAAAAGGCTGTACTAATTAGAAAACAAATGCATTGTGGGAAGCATTTGGTAAGGAAAAGCAAAGTCAAAATGATTAGCTTTGCCTGAAATCCTCACTGGAGCTTCTTGTTTCACCTGGGTGAGTGACTGTAGCCTAAATCCAGCCGTGGGACCTGCTGTGGTGCTTTCAGAGGACCTCAGGTAGTCTGGGCTGTGGAAGGAGATTTTTGCTGCTGCATGGGGCCAGTGGGATGGGTTTGGGATGCCTGACCCAGGTGTTGCATCCTTTGCGAGCCTCTGATCTTGCCAAAGGGTTCCCAGAGGGATGACACTGTCTCATATGTGCATTCCTGTGTTTTAAAGGGGAAAAAGAGAGCAAAAACCAGACCCAGCAGTAGTCATATAGCATAAAAAGACCAATCATCATGTATGAGGCTGGGAATTCTTACTGCCCAAGGATATAAATCCATCCCAAAGCATCCAGATTGCTTCACCTTTGCATATGGTATTTCAATGGCTGATGATACACACAGCCAGTGAAACACCTTTTCATTGCTACATGCCTTTGCCAAAAAGAAGCCAAAAAGGGATAGAGGAAATACGGTTTCAAAAGTTTCTATTTGAACTCTAAAGACCGAAAAATAACTTTTTAAAAGTCCAGTTTAGTGATATCAATAATTTAGAGAAAAAAAGGAAGATGAAAAGTCCCTTCACATTCAGCTTCTCACAAGATGAAGAGCCCAAAGGAGGGAACAGGCTTCTATCTAATCAAGATATTAGGGAAAACTTTCCAAGTCTGGCTTTGGAGCGGGCAGGCAGGGGAGGCTGAAGTATCCCTGTTGCCAGAGATTTCAAATAGGCTGTGCTGTGCTAGAGCATGGCAGCTGTAGGGGTGGAACATCGTGCTGGCCCTGCTGTGCTCATCCCACTCCCCCCATTAGCAAGGGGAAGCAGGATAACCCCCAGTCACGAACACCGCTGTGCTTTTGGGTACAGCTCCCACTGCCACAGCATGGCTGTGTGCCAGTTTTTATCTGGGCATGAGTAAATCAGTGAAACAGTTCAGCCACGGACATAGTCCCTTCTTCCAGGCACCTTAATTGAGGAGGTATTGCTCCAGTCGTACCCACAGATTAATGCTGTCAGCCTGAGGTCTCTGTCAGGAGAAACCCCACAGCCTCATATCTGGGTCAGTGCAAGCAACTGCCGAAATCACATCAGTCACTTGTGTAGAACCAAATGGGCTACTTCTCATTAGCCAAGCTGAGAAAAAAAAAAGAAACGAGGCCTTTAATGCAGATGCAATAGAGTTTTAGTTTGCACATTGGCACAGACCATACCTTCACCGCTCATATGCTTCTCTCCAGGACCGATGTCAGAAACTTAAAACTACTGTGACACCTTAATGGGTAAGACAGGAGACTCTCTCTGCCCTCCTTAATTTGCTGACTTATAACTTCAAGCTGCAGGAGCCATCTCTGATGTTATCAGATTATATCTATCTATCTATATTTCTCTCTTTCTATATATGTATATACACTTGAACTGTAGCTCTCTAAGCAGAGACAGCCAAGCTGGGCATGGATTTCATAGATTTCACCAATGTTTCATTTGGAATCTCTCTACCTCCAGCCTTCTCACCTGAGGCTGTTCTCGCTCCACATACTCATCACCACCTGTGTTAGAGGTAATTGCCTCTAGCACTCTGTTTAGCACTGTTAAAACTACTTAAGGCAAGAACGGCCAGTTTTTCTTCTGATTTGGGGTTCTGTCCTTAAAATACATATGTTTAAACACTTGTAGCTGTATAGAGCAACGAATATAGCTTAAAACTTAAAACTATATAGTAATAACATGTAGCTTAACCTATATTGCTTATCATTACAGGTCAGGCAGCCTCAGCAGAATGGAATTTCTTAAGAGACAAAGTCTCTTTATTGTGAAGCAAAGATGATAAAGCTGATGAACTAGACAAAACTGTCCTTGGGGTTGTACAAAGTGCACAGACACTGATTGCGGGAGCATGAAGATGTGCCAGAAATAAGAGTTCAAGAAAAGGACCATGTGAGGAAAACTAGGGAACAAACAAGAATGACCACTCTGAAGGACCACTGACTCCAAACAGGAGGCGCATCTAGGAGAGGAATGATTCTGGGAAAGGGGTGGAACAGTATTAGCTAATGCTTTGAATTGTTAATGAGGTAACCAAATAAAAGCAAGAGACTTTCGTAACTCATGCATTCACGCTTTTTGGAGAATCTAATGTCTCGTGCATCTGAGGTTGTAAATAAAGGAATGCTGCCTGCTAAAACTCATAAAGTGAGTCTTAGTGGTTTTCTTTCAAGATTCGATTTTAAGCATCACGCTGGTTTACCCCGAAGCCTGATTATCATGAGTTTGGTCTGGGGTTGTTGCTGTCATGGTTGTACAAACCTGACATGGGGCTGCTGATGTGCCCTGTGATGCCTACTGGAGAAGAAGGGGTCTCCATGGGATATAACAGGATTATGGTGCGGTAAAAAGGCCTTTTACTCCATCCTGAACATGAACACCATGTGATGTGAGCATATGGACAAAACCACTTAGTATCAGATGTCCTGGGCGTTACCGAACAGCCACAACTACTCTGGAGGGATGTGCATGAGCGCATCAGCTGCAAAGCAAATTGATAGCCAACTGTCGAATCCAGGGGGAAGTGGCAGAGAGATTTTCAGCAGAAACAAGCCCACAACATTAATCAGCCCTCCTGCTTCAATTAATGTCAGCAGCAAGAAAACAGCTGGAGTTTTGTTTACTTTTCAGATAATCTGTATAAAAATATCCCTTCTGTAACAGCTCTGTTTTCACGCCGTGGCTTGCAGATTCATTGCTGGTTTTCGTCTTGCAACTAGCACTTAATCTTGCTCTCATTCCAGCTGAGGTGGGATGTTAAAAATGAAATGATTAAAGAAAAAAACCCCAAACAAGTAGAAGAAAAAAAAAGAAAAACAAAAAAACCAATCCACAACAAACCAACCCTCAGAGGACTCCAAATGAACAAAACCCTGTTAAGCAATAAAACCCTGTTAAGCAATGACTCACAAGTGCCTGGACAGGTTTGCCTGCTGCAGAGTGGATTTGGCTGTTCTGTTCATCAATTCTCTTACCTGAGAAGTTGGATTTGTCCCCAGGCTTCTACAATACTGCAATATTTTAACAAATGTACTCCGTTCTGCTGTTCAGCTCTGAGTCAACACATCAGCTATGAGGAAAAAGCAGTGCTAAGGTTAGACATCCACATAAATCACTGCAGCTCTGATGCTGAGCCAGCCTATAAATATTAGGGGTTTGACATCAGTTTACATCAGCAGAGTAACTTAATTAATTCAATTTCTGTGGGATCATGCGAGCTGCTGTTCATTAGCATTCACCTACCTGATTTCAGCTGTGAGGAATCAGAGTCAGAACCCTCGGTGTCGCAAGGTGCCACTGGGTGCTGTGCCATGGGCACGTGGTCCACAGGAGCTGCACATCCCAAGCTCCAGCTGGTCCCCGTGCTGGCTCTACATGTGTGTCAGTGCCATTAATTACTGCTAATTTCATTAAGTTGGCTTGTGCCTCTTGCATGCTGATTGCAAAGTCAGTCTCAGAGAAGGTGATTAATGAGGTTGGATGTTTTTCGATGGTTATGGGTATAGCTGCAGCAGCTGGAAAGTGTCATTCCCTGAGACCTTCAGGTGTTGCATGTGAGCAAGGTGAAGTAACCAGCTTGTGGGTGTCTCACCTTGGTAAGGAATTTAGGAGCCAGGATGTTGAATTAACCATAGTGATTGGAAAATAGGTCTAAAGTCTGCAAAGTTTCTGCTTGTAGGTTGGGATATCTTATCCATTACACACAGTGCTCCACACATTAGTTCTATTTTGGCAAATACAGAGTCCCTTCGCATGTAAAAGGTGATTGAGGACACTGTCCCAGCTCTGTTCCTGCTCAGGGTCCAGGGGACTTCTCCTTGAGCTCACCACATTATCACATCTTGGGTGACTGAGTCTGAATCCAGATATTTGTCCTTGTTCTGCCTCTGTTGATCCTCCCTCCCATGCCAGCACAACCATGGTGGAGTTGTCTATCTGTCCTGTCCCCACGGAGACCCATCAGAGGAGCCCTGCTGAGCCCCAAACTGGTGTTGGACCTACCCCTTCAGGCAACCCAAGTTTGTCTTCAGCTGTTGGAGAAGGGGCTGTTTGGGAAGGCAGCAACAGGGCAGATGGCACTGAAGATATTCTCTGAGGACAGAGATATCCTGGTTAGTGCCAAATCACCAATATGACCTTCAGCCAGTTCAAGTCTTGTTTTCCACAAAGCCAGGAGATAACATAAGCATGTTCAACAGAAGCATGTTGAGTGCTTGGGTAAGAGCCAAACCAAAGTCATTTGGGCTGCTTGAGGTACATTCACAGCAAAAATGAATCACCCATTGACCCACAGAGGAGACAGACCCACCACAGCTCTATTAGTGACTCCATTATCTCCTCCATCTCTATGCACTTAGAAACAAAGATCCAGGCTGGATAGCCAGCTCCTATGCCAACTGGCAGCAACTGTCTCTGTACAGCACCACGAACATCCAGATCTCTGATTAGAGCCACTGGGATTCAAGTGTTGCAAATCTAGAGCTTCACTTTTAGCCTTTTAGCAGACCGAATAAAGGAAACACAAGGGGGAAGCTGGGAGGTGGGGGGAAGAGAGAAATTAATAAAGCTGCAAGTAAATTGGCAGTCTTGAAAGAGAATTGTCAAGCTCAAAAATGAATTTTCTGGTTGGGAGGAGGGCTTTGACAGAACCACAATGTTTTTATCCCTAGGGAAATTTCCAAGTATTACTCAGTTCTAGGCCAGCCGCAAGACTCAGTATGCAAAGCTGGATTTCACCCAGCCCAGCATTCTGGCAACACTTGTCTGTGGAGTTAGGGTGTGCCTTTGTGTGCAGCACCACTGAGGGGAGGTGGCACTGCTTCCCCCAGCCACTGGCTCTGAGGTATCATCCTGCCCTCTGGCTTGGCCCCCGAATAGTTAATTCAAGGTTGTCCTTGCAGAGAGACAGCTTTGAGAGAGATAAGCAGGAGAAAACAGGGTCTCTGAGGACCTGGGAAAGCAGCCAGAATTGAAGAAAATATGTGATGGTCACTACTAAATCCCGGTTAGACTTGCCGGGTTAATGCCTAGTGGTCCATGATTTCTGCTTGGATAGGTTCTGCCCTGCAGTGATTATCCTCCTCTCTCACTGAAATAAACAGGAAAAGGGTGAAGTTGAGGATGTGCAAACTGCATGCTCTGGCTGACTGCACATTCACCTGACTTCTGCCTTTTCGTCTCCCACCTACATTACACACCTGAATTCCCTTCTAACTGGTGTGTGCTGTGGAAGGCCTTTGGCGGCGAGATGTTCCTGCACTATTTACAGCCAACAACCACACCTCTGAGCAAGGTCCAGTGCTCAAAGTACCCCAGCACAAGGCAGAAAGATTGGGGAACCCTACTGACATGTAGGCTCAGCTGGTCATAGTTGCAGGCAGGCAGCTTCCCCACTAGTGCAGGATGCACAAATCCTGCTGTTCTACTTGCACATCACTGGCCAAGATATACAACCACCCTTCTACTGAATAGCATCGGGATGAACCACCCAGGCCTGTGCAACACAAAAGCCAAGAAACACCTGGGAAAAGTTGTATTTAAAACAAAATTCTTTAATAATTTGTACTATAAAGACACAAATTAGTGCTTGACTGCAGCATGAATAACAAACGAAATACATTAAATATTTCAAAGCTACTGTGCTTTGCAAAACCAGATATGCTGATACATATAAGCCTAATGTTAGTTACCAGCTGGTTTGGTATGAAGAGTCAGTTCAGTGTATCAAAATTGTCAATAAGCATTGCTCAACACAGCTGTGTTTTACAAGTCAACTGCTACTCATCTGTCACAGTGTCGTTATCTATCTGCAACAATATACTGAATTTCAGGAAGAAAAACCACACATTAGAAATAATAGTGTCAACGTTAGAAAGTTTGGTCACATAGTGTGTGGGGGATTTCATGTCCACTACAGGTGGACAGATGTTATTTGATCAGACAGTAACATCATTAGTGCATTAAGCTGAGATCAACAGTCAGCATGAAACAGTCAACATCAATTTGGAAAATCAAGAAAAAAATTAGTTCTTGTTCAGTCTAAGGAGTAACTACAGCTTATGCTGATCGAAACTCTCTTTCAAAATCCAGGGAGCAATATTATACACAACCAAAGTTCTTCCACAGCGACTGACCAAGGCTCTAATGTAGAAAACATTTTGGCACATAATTTGCTATGAGCATGTGCGAAAGCCCATTTTACTCAACATGGTCTTTGGAGAAACATATATATGTTCCAGAGCTTTGGGGAAAGAAGGATGAATCTGAGATTGTGCTTACAGCTATTCCTGTGAACAAATAAGCAAAAGACCCTTTGCCGTTGCATTTTTAAAAATCTTAACAATCTGCTCTTAAACATCAGGCAGATTCAACTTGTGTGAAATATGTGCAAAAAAAAAAATTGCAGGCACTGGTTTAGGGTCTCGTATTGACTGGACTCTGAACTTGGTTTTTCTTAAATCTGCAACTGCACACCTAATCAAACCTAAACAATTCCAACAAGTAATATAGGAGAGTTCTAAAGTAAAGTAAGAGGTTCAAGCACCAAACCTGCCCCCAAAATTGTACGTATGAATCCCCATATCCCCAACCCTGTTTAAAGCATCTGCCTGGGAGCTCCAGTAATGGGGCTCTGCATAAAGTGCTTGCTTGTCTGTGCCCTCACACTGCCTGTCATTGAACTACACAGCCCAAAATAAACACCAGCTGTAAGGCTAAATCCCTCACACAGCTCTCAAAGCCTGGAAAGATGCAACAGCATCAGGGATGTGGGGTAGTCAGGTTCACATTTGAGCTAAACAGAGGCAGCCATATACTGGATAACTAACTGGAAACCCACTAAAAATAGCACTGCAATTCCTGTAGGAGAATTTTTAACAAAAACTGACCCCACCTACCAAAGACTTTGTCTTACAGACGCCAGTAGAAAACAGAGCCCCAGCTCTCAGAAAAGCCTTGAGACAGAGATCAGGCACTTGGCAGCTGTAGGCAGTTTGTGCGTGAGAAACTGAACAAAGAAACCTAAAACCAATCTTAAAAGTTATACAGGATGTTCTCTATAGTTAGGTTACAGACTCTGAAACAAAGCTGGCAGAGGACATTCCAGATGGATAAGAAATGTATTCATTCATGTATGAAACAATCTGTGTCACGTTCCATCCTCATAAAATAGCCACTAAGTAATCTACAATGAACTGAATGTAACAGAGACCACTCCTACGGTGAAGAGAGTAGACTCAACATAGAAAGTTAAATGTATAAATAGCAAAACATTCAAATATCTAAAGTGCAGATACCAGGAGGGTGGTTGACGTAATACTATGGGATTCTGTGCTTAATCTTTGTTATTCTCTTTTTATGTAAGATTTCTTAATCTCCTTCTGGCTTTGCTCTGCTCATGTGTAATAAAGACTCCATCATTTATCCCTCTTCATGATAAAGTCTCACAGTCAAACAGCACTTCACAGTTAAAGTGCAAATGGGGTTTTAAGTAAACCAAAAGTTTTACCTGAATATGTTAATTTAAATTATGGGGAGCACATTCCACCAAAATGCAGGTGTGTTCCTGAATTCTGATGTCTATAAAAGAGCAGAGCTGCTTCGTTGCAGCTTATCTTTGTCTGAGAAGTTTTGTATTGAATTGTTTTACTACCTGCTATCGAATGTCATAATATACCCACAGAGAGAAACAGTTGTTTTGTTTTTTTTTTTTTAAAAAAAGGTATTACTGAAATTTTTGAATGCAGAATAAACAAGGTGGTAGCGATTGTGAGATACACTGATGGTATTGGGAGGATTTTCTGTTGCCAAGAGTTTCACATGGAAGAGAGTTTGCTGAAAGAGACATTAAGCTGCTCAAAACCAAATGTTGGGAGCAAATCCACGACAGTCAAAAGAATCAACTGCATTTCAAACCATATAATTTAGCTTCAGCCAAACAAGACAGCCCCAAGGATGAACATAGCACAAAACTGGATTGGAAGAGAATTAAAACTAATTATAAAGCACTGTTTTCTATCACATTCCTCCTAAAACATATTGCTCCACCTTTCTGAATTGAAGTCCTCCTACCTGAATCTCTTTCTAAAGCAGACAGACTTACACACAGAGGAAGAGCAGACTGAGCACAAGCTGTAAGTGACAGACAGCAGACAAGTCAGGATGTTTTCAAGGAGTGAACAGAATCAGTCACAAATCAGTATAATACTGTTGCCACTCTCAGGGGCTGCATGGTCTAAGTCAGGCTGCTCTAATATCCACATATTCAGGCAAATATAATTAAGGGCACAGGTATTGTACAATACATGACAGAGGTAGATTGGCAAGTAATAGACTGCATATTCCAGCTCTGACTATGGGGTACTCTTCTAAATACTCACGAGCAGCACATCATCCCTGTGCTAACACAAAAAGCATTAAAATGAAGTCCAGAGATGACTAATACTGCTAGCCAACAACACTGCACTCAAACATGGGTGAGATTCCTCCTCATGTCTTCTCTTCAGTTCTGGATAATGCATGTCTTGAGCTGTACCCAAAAAAAAAAAAATCTAGATTCCCAAGATAAAGTATAGTTTTGATCTGAACTGTGAGAATAATTTTGAGGTTTTCCCCTTATTTCCAAGGAAGCATTTTTCAGCTCACGTTCTGCAGAACAGCTTTCTGCTCATCTGTGTCAAACTGTAGTTTGTAAAGTGGCAGATTTTCTTCGTAGATGTTAAAGTTAAACAGAAGAGTTCATTGCTATCAAGTCTGTCCAACACATTCTGAAGGATTCATATTAAATTACACGTTCCTTCCATAACTCTCTTTAAAGCAGCTGTTTGAATCCTACTCAAAAAATAGTATAAAATGTGACCTTATAAGATGTAGTGCAAGAAAAGTTTGGAATATGCTGCTCTAAGGTCTGTAGAAAAAAAAAAAAAAGATCAGCATTGTCATACAAGTGACATAAATAAAAAGCAATTAAACAGACATTTAACACATTACAGGAGTAAGGATGTATGTCTTTCCAGGCACTAGAAAAGGCAGTCTGAATTTCAGTAACATGCAGTTAAAACTGGCTTGTCATTTTCAATATCACTCACAAGATCAGTAAGGCAGTCAAACCAAAGCACCCATGATTTTAGATTATTTATGCTTAGAAGGATACACAACTAATTTACATTCTTCAGGGTCTAATATGACCTGTTGAAAGAAAGGTTGCTGGCAGGATGGTAGAGGTGTGCATGTTTTTGGTCATTTGGAATGAAGAAGCAGCCAATTTGCATAACTTCTTAAAAGATAAAAACATCAATGACAAATGATATGTGAATGAAAAACTATCAGCAGCATAAAATTAAAGACCTTTGCCAACTTTCTTTTTTTCCTAAATCCTGACAATTCAATTCAACACAATTTAAAGAAAAATCTCCATCATACACTTCCTAGTTGCAAATGTGATGGAGAATCAACGAATTCTTTAAAATATACCATTGTAGAGATGTCTCATCAATAAGAAAGTAGCTTTTCAGGACACTTTGGTTCTTGCAATTACAGGGAAACTAAACAGGGAGCTCAGATCCTTCAGTAACAAAACTAAGGCCACTAAAATAGAGTGGGTTTGATCATTTTCATAAAAATAAAAGCAATGCCTAGCAGATGTCACAAGTGACTGTTGATACGTCTTGTTGCTGCATTGCTCCTCTTACGGGATTCTTTTCCTAACTAACAAAAACATGCAAACATACTAAATAAACAAATGGCATACAGTGTGCAGAAGAATGCTTGAGAGAGCCTGGAAGTGAACAGGCAGGCACTTATTTTCAAGCTACATTTTAAAAACAGTTCTCAAATCTCTTTACAAAAAATATGCCTTCTGGATAATTAGACACTTGATCCACAACAGCATTTTCCTACCTCTATGCTAATTATTCTATTTTTTTTCAGTCTGAAAAGCACTCACATTTCCCAACACAGATGTTGACCTTGACTATGGAACTGGAGCCTACTGACACCAAATCTGCTCTAAAATTAGCCCTCAGGTATCTTTATAGTGGTTTACAAGTTGAAATGTGCTGCTATCAGCATGTGCTTAAACATCACTGGACTCACTCAAGGTTAAGTATCTTTTTCCAGCCTCAAGTTTGGGTCAATTTGATCCCAAGAGTCCAGGGTCAGTCACACAACAAAAGCCATAGTTTTATCTGGAGATTCACATCAGTAGGAGTGTTACTGATGGACATGAAAGATGCAGATAAACTGCAAAGAGAGAAAAGATACTAAAGGAAGGAGACCATTTTAGCCACACTGATTGTACAACAGTCAGGACTTGGAAATCTGGGAGACAGCTTTACAGCTACATTACCATGCCTTGCTGCTGTGGGCGCATTTCAAATCAATACAGAATGCGATTTCCCATCAGTCTGAGCATTTCCCTTTTTTTTCTTCACGGCAAGAAGGATAAATCCCTAAGAGCATCAAAAGCAGACAAAAATTGCATAGCATGGCAGCAAGAAGGCACAGAGACAGACTATGTTAGTTGCCCCACTCAGTCAAAACCGCAGCCTTCATGTGAGGTATATTTTGAAAAACTGTGTTAGTTTAATGTTTTCTTTCCATTTACTTCTTAACTTTCACCAGCTGGGTAAACAAAAATCGCAGAAAACAGAGGGTTTGTGCCCCCCATTAATCCCTAAAGTTTGGGTTTAGAAATGTGGTCAACTTTCCACAGAGTAACCATGTGACAGACAGAATAAGAGCAAACCAAGTGCTGCCACTTATATTTGGGGTATCCTCAACCTCAATCTCATCCTTTACTAGGTCTTCAGCGTTCCTGAATAAGAAGATGCTTCTGAAAGTCAGACCAATATTTAAGACTTGTAAAATAAAGGGAAGATGAATTCAGAGCTGAACTAGCACGCCTCTAAGGTGTTTGTCAATCTGTATGAATGGGAAATGGGAAGTAAAAAGCAGGGATAGAAAAGGAGGTATGTAAGTAATAATTATAAAAAATAAAAAAGAGTGTTTCTTATGTTTCTACAGTCACTCTACAGTTTCCTAATGAATCACTGGTCAAACAAATTAGGAATTCAGTTTCCAGACACAAAAAAAGAACCCCTATAAAGGCTTCACCATTTCAGTGTCTTCAGCTGGTCACACTCTGGAAAATCCTCCATGATGAACCTCTCAGTCAGACTAAAGAGAAAATGGAAGCTTGGTACAAAATGAACTAAATGGCACAGGTATCACAACCATTTTGCTTAAAATCTAAATTGTAAAGGAGGTTGTGGAAAAGCAAAATAGAATAAAGCCCTAAATCAACCATTACATACTTCATTAATTGTATAAAAGTGCAAGATTAAAGTAGTTCAGGTTAAGCATTCAGTTCCACTATAGGCCACACAAATGCTTAGCTTGGTCATCAATGGCCTAGTTTTGTCATTCAGTTACTAATATTAGTTTAAACCACAGAAAGAACAAAAACTGAATGAAAAAAGTACGCAATCCACTTCGAAAATGGTTAGTTTTCTGTGACCAGCACGAAATATTACCTCAATATCATCAGCTATACAATATATACATAAAAATATTGTGTCTTACTCTTTGTTTTAACAACTTAGAATAAAGCTGTACTAAACTCTATTTCCCTAGTGTGCCAACTCTTTGCTCTGTTCCGGCCGACTGGCCCAGTAACACAGAGAAGTCCTTTCATAGCAATGGTACTTGGATTGATCCACAATTTTGACACTTCAGCCATGGTAACAGTTGAAATGCTTTATTCAGCCAGGCTAGGTGATTTCATGCGACTGCCCAGGGCTCAGTCAAAGCTTCTGGGTGGCTCCACAAGAAGAACAGGCCATATTCCAAAAACAAACTGTTAAAAGAAAAAAAGGAAGACGGGAAGGATTCCTTAGGATATTACGTTTCTTGGATCAGAAGGCAAACACTATTAAACTTAATGTAATGATAAGGACAAAGGGGTAATGGCTCCAAAATGAAAGAGTGCAGATTCAGATTTGATATTAGGAAGAAATTCTTCCCTGTGAGGGCAGTGAGGCAATGAAACAAGTGTGCCCAAAGGCAACTTCTTTGGGTACAACTTGCCCAAAGAAATTGTGGATGCTCCACCCCTGGAAGTATTCACTGCCAGACTGGATGGAGTTCTGAGTAACCTGGTCTAGTGGAAGGTGCCCCTGCCTATGGCAGAGAAGTTGAAACTACATGATCATTAAGGTGCTTTTCAATTCAAACCATTCTGTGATTCGCTGAAAATTTCAACTGCATTTCCTGAGATGTAAGTAGAAGTCAAAGACACTACCCTAACAGCATAATTATTCATTCCCAACACAAGTTGAAAGCACAAGATATCCAAATGCACATTAATGAACACAAAATATTGCTTGCTTACCTTCACCTTTGGCCTGTGTTTCAGGAAAAGTGTTCTTGTGTATAAACTGAGGACAAGGAAAAAAGCATGCTTAAAATTTCATGTATAAGACAGCGTATTAAATAATGCTGTACTATTCCCACTTTTATTTTCCAGCTAGAAAGGAATGGTTTCTGTGATTGCAGAGCTACCCACTATGCCTAGATTTATTCAAAACAGAAGACATTAACTTACAGTAAATCCCTCTGTACTAGACTCTGATCAGCAAACTAATTTACCCTATCACATATATGGGGAGAAAGAAATAAGCCCAGAAGGGTAAAAAAAAATTAAACTGGAATCAGAGTGTCATATTAGAAAGATAAAATATAGTAGATGTAAAAGAGGGAAAAAGAACATAGCTTGATTCTCTCTCTCATTTTTGTTCTTAGACACTTTCTCCTTCTAGTAGATCTTTTCCTGTGTATGATCTCACTTTTTTAAAGTGGACATAGATGATGCCACCGTGTGGCTAAGAAAATACTCAGGAAACTACTTCAGGGAAAGCATACAGTACACTGCGGTAAAACAGACAAATCAGGCATCTGCACGTTCCCCAAGGGCTAGAGGATGCAAACCCAAATTATTTTTTATGTTCTGCATGTTGGAAAAAACCTTGCCTACGCTTGATTCCTGTATGGAATTTTCTTAAAATATTATCTTTAGGGTAGCAGACAACCTGTCAATCAAAATGGAGTAACTGTTTTTCATATACCTTGACTTTTTTTTTTAATATAAATATAAAGATCCATATATATACACATCTACATATGTATAGACACATAAATACTTGTACATATGTGTGCATATATATATACACCCAAATATAAAACAGAAGCTAACAGATCAGCTGTTGGAACTGTACTTTTTTTCCTTGCCTTTTTCTTTCACTAGGTATTTTAACATCTGACCAAAAAGGAGAATACCATGCTAGATGTAGGAAAATTGATACGTAATCAGGTTTCCTGAACTACATAGACTGTATTTGTAAAACAGACATTCTCTTAAGTTATTGCTAAGTGGTAAAATATTATTTTGTTATAGAATGAACAAATTGCAGAAATTCTTCACAGACTTCAGCTTATATTCTGTTCCGGTCCCTGATTCCACCAGATGGTGGTATAGAGCAAAAACGAGACAAACATCTTCTGACTCCAGATTGCTAACTTGCAAGCTTGTTTAGATCTCCTCTGAAAACTAATATCCCACCCTTCGGGGAATAGCTCTACTATAACTACTTCAGCCACCACCCTTCTGCACTACTGCATGATGCCTGCTAGTTTCTAGGAGTGACGATGCCTATCAAAAAGATTAATTGTGCTCTGAAATTTAAACATGTTAAAGTACTTTAGGATTGCTGCTCAAGAACAGACAGGTATTAATGGCTTACATTCTGAAATTAATATACTGTCAAATAGTTTTCCAGTTTAACTGCCAAAGGGTTCTCATTTCTGAATTACATTTTCTTGAAGAACCATGACTATTTAAAGATTAGTGATTACATTTTGAAGAATATAAAGTAATTGTAGACAGTTTTTAGATCAATTGCAAAGAGAAAAGGAAACCTTGCACTGGTGTATTAAGTCATTTTCGTGCACTTCTGGGTGATACAACATTCTGAAGTACATCTGAACCTGGGAAAACTCCTAAGATCTCTTTATGAACATCCAGTTTAGAAAACATTTCCTACCTTAGCAGGATGTGAAGGTAAGAACCCAGGCCTGTGAGAATATGCCACCATGCATGAAACTGTGTCACAGCTCCCACCACAGGAGGCATCTTCTCTCGTAGTGCTCTGAAAGACAGAAGCCCCATGAAATGGGATATTTTTTTTCCAAGGTAAGCAATCTCAAATCACAGTGTTTGACTGTTGGATCACACATTATTGTTTCCATATCTCAGGCATGTGCTTGATGATTGAGGCTTCACATGGTCAGGCTTTCAGCAGGTGAGGAGCAGCACCTTATACTGCCAGTATAGAAAGATATTGGCACACTGACTGTCTTACACATTTAAAGAAAGCACACACTTGCTCATACAGTGAGTGATCAGATACTTCTGGATTCAAATTTCAGGGGATATATTTATGGCATGCCACAATCCCAAATGAATTCTACCATTCTCCTCACCAAAATTGTGACCTACTGTCTATAGGATGAAACACTGAGTTTAAGGTCCGAGAGAGGAAATGGGATCTATCAGACATCAGCACTTGACATGTGGTAATCACACCACCTATTATCCTGGTCCACGGGGCCTTAAATTGTCTTTTTCCGTTGGACTCTAAATCAGGGACAAAATGGGTGTTTAGTGAGGAAACAATGAAAGTAGAGGGTCTGAAATACTCCGCCAAGATGCTTTGTATTTTGAAGTTATGGGATGTGAGCTACTTGGAAAGGGGCTAAGGGATGGAGGTAGAGAAATAAAGGGAAGGAATTACATTGCTCTGATTTCTCCTGCTCACTAAGCTTCTCCAGATATTGCCTATTTTGGTTGATGGTGGAGCAAATGTTTGCACCTGCTTGTCTTTTTTCACTTTCATTTCACATTCAGTCAAAACAAAAAAGGGAAAACGATTGCAGATGTTAAGGAAGAAAAAATCTGCAGCTTCTTACTTACCACTTGAAGTTATAGCACTTAGTCCCCCTGACTAAATCCTGAGCTATTCTTAGTTTTCAGAGCTTCTCAGTCACAAATTTTAGCACAGAGCTTCAATTCAGTCAGCCCAGCTACGACACAGTGGAACACACTGGATGTGCTGTCAGCCTGGTACAACCTCTGAGCCTTTGGATGGCAGGAAATTCAAAGCCCAAATTCAAAATTTTTAAAAATAAACTGCAGATTTAAAGAGATATGGAAGAAATAAAACCTGAACCAAAACCCAATTTTGAACTTGAAAACTAGAGCAGGCAGGTGGATGATTCACAAGTTAGAGCTTTAGAGAACAAAAGATTTCAAGGAATTGAAATGCATTTTCTCCAAAGGTTGAAATTATAATGCCACTGATAGAAATCCAAGGCTCTGCAGATGTCTGATTAAAGCTAGTAAACAAACACTTTTTTTTCAGCACCATAACCACACAAGTATTACAGGAAGTATACTAGCATTTTTTCCCTTTATAAAATGAGGATGGAAGAAAGTGCCTCAGCATCTGGGGTAATTTTTGGGGCTAAGAACCAGCTCAAAAGCCCCATGGACCCACAGCACTCAGCAAGCTTAGTGAATTGGGGGTTACAATCTCACCAGTGAGATGAGGCAGCTGCAAAAATCAACCTTGATGCCAATATTTGCAAAGTGACTGCTTACCCTACCACTTGTGTTGGCAAATAACTTTTCTATGCCATCTGTATCAAGGGCTTCTAGGGATGAGCCGCCATGTATTACATTAATTTAAAAAAAAAAAAAAAAGCCTCAAGAATACTCTGTTGGAGTCAACTTTCAGTTGGCCTAATCTAGTGCAGGGACTACAGAGCCAAAAGGGACAGATGGAAAACTCAGACTCCTTTACAGCACACTATTATTTGGCCCTGACAAGGCAACCTACCAGGACAATTCTGTACACCACAGATTCAGTGGCATAAAAGTGTTGCAAATTGCCAAAAGTGTATTTTTCAAGATGCTGGCATCAACCTTTCCATCTCCTCCCATTTCTGGTGGAACACAGGCATCACAACTAGGTGTTGTCTATTGGTAATAGGTATTTCTTTTATGTTTATTGGTAACATATTTATTGAAAGTGGTATTTCTGTAATGTGCAGAACTACTGCTTTTGGTATTTTTCTGGAAAATGGCAGGAGTAGAATCAAAAAGAAAAAAAATCCAAACCAAACCAACAAACTAGCAAGATAAAAAACACATTTAGATGAAATCAAGTGTAAATAGCAGGCTTTAATAAGCCAGGGATTCTAAAAATTACTTCAGTGACATAACTTCTCGCAATTTAATTTCAAGTTAGAGGGATACATAAAAAACCCAAATCTATTAATGGATAAAAAACATTAAACTAAAAAAAAAAAATATCCGTTGAGTGACGAATCTAGTTATGAGCAAACTGGATAAAAGCCTCATGGATGTTTTGTAGGCAGCATATCATATGTAATATGAGATGGACTTGAATATACACCACAGAAACAATCAAATCTTTATACTAAAAGACTACTAAGAGCTATCCAGACAAAGCGGAAAAAAAAACTCACCTCAATTTATCACAGAAAATGTTGTCCACATTCCACAGAAAAAATCCCATTAAAAATACAGTTAAAGACGTATAGCCTAGACCTCTAAGCCATGGGTATACCCTAGAGAGAGAGAAATAATGCAAAGTTTAGTTCAGAATGCTTTAAAGGCACTGTGTAACATACACAAATCCTATTATATATAAATAAAATGCTTTATCAATTTGTTTTTTCCCAAAAGAAAAAATATTAACTTCAAATTTCACCTATTTAAATATTGTATTTTACTTCTCCTCTCTCCTGACTTCACATTCTCTGAGACAGTTCTTTTATATGCTTCACTTCTCTATATCTAATTGTTTCCCTAAATACTGTACTCTCCTAATGAAACTACGAAGTGGGAAAACTGATGTTGGCTAAAATGCACTAATTCTTCAGTCCCACGTATAACCTTTCATTAAAAAAAAAAAAAAAAAACCAAAACCAAAACAAGAATGCATGGTACAAATTAGGACTCTATCAAAAGAGGTTCTTTTCCAACAGATATCCCCATACTAAGGGACTTGTTTAAATATGGTGTTTCAAAATTACTTTCGTGAACACAGACCACTATGACCAACAACTAAGCAAATGAATGGTATTAGGAAACAGTAATTTTATGTGTATTTTAGAGTTGAGTGCTTCTGGGGATAGAAAAATGTCAATTTAATTTTGGGAGAAAAAAATCCTGTTTAAGGTATGGGAAACACACTGAAAAAAATCAGATGCAAGGAAGTGCATCATTAATAACTTACTCTCCCTGTCTACATTCAGGTTGGACCATGGAACTGTAAATTTGCTACATGGAAGGCTCCTTTCCCACTAATAAGACAAGCTCAAAAGCAAACTCAAATCCAACCCTAAAAGGCTGCCATGAAATACTGTTCAAGTTATTTTTAAGTGTTATGAATGCACAGTTGAAATTCTGGATTAAAATGCATTCCTGAGCTGCTTTTCCCTCCACTGTGTGTGCTACACACAGCACATATTTCAGAGCTGTGAGCACTGGGAACCAAAATGTGCAAAACATAACAGGTAGAGCTTCTTCCACAGGGCAAGCTAACTAGATACAAGCTGTATATGTTAACAGTTGCACTGCTAATACAAACTAGCAAAACTATTACTTGTTTACCTAACAAATATGTGGAGCATCATGCAGTACACAGCAGGAACTACACTGTAATACTCCCAACTCAGTGCTCCAGAAACATAAGCAAGACCAAGACATTAGGGAGCACTAAGCAGTATGTTAGACATGCTGGTAAGTAGGTAATTATAGCTAGAATTGTTCAGGGAATAAACAGTGGTGTTTTGTGAAGGAATGAGAAAGAGAGTGGTATCACTTAGTAATAGGGAACATGCTTCGTGAACAGAGGATAACATTTGTCCAGTTACGTTGACAAGGAAGCAGACAAAGAAAGACTAAAAGTGTGAGGGAAACAGGCAGGACAAGAACAAATAATGAGGAGAGGATGGAATAGTAACCTGGAAGGAATAACATGATGTTATTTGGGATTTTCACTCTGAACTCAGAGCAGGTTTAAGCCCCGCACTAAGAAATCCGATAGGAAGTGAAGTAAAAAACAAAACCAGAAATCAGGGTCAATATTTAAACTGAAGCAGGCTTGGACAAGTGCTAGCACTAGTGATGGAAATACAGGAATATATTCTAGCAATGCAGAGACAGTAAATCCAAAGGTGTGCTTGGAGACGAATTTTAGAGAAAAGAAAGGGTACCTTCAGGGTGGCACAGCTTCTCTAGCAGAACTAATTTAAAATTAGTAGTAGTTTAGTTAAAATTCAGAAGTAGTTTAAACCTACTTCTCTCCCCATCCCAACTTTCTAACCAGTTTGCATGATATAACCAAAGCAGGGAAGCAAGTCATTGTAGGGCCCTGTTGTCAACTAGCTTGTTGATCAAGCTAGTTAAGAATATACACTCCAAACCCCTAAAATTGAAGTAAAAAGTAGGTGGAGCTTCAGAGACAGACTTTGCTGGAGGAAAACAACGAATGATACTCTGGGAAAGAGAATGGTGATGTTGATAAAGACAGAAGACCAAGATACGCGTTAGAAATAATGAGAATGCACAGCTGTGTGTAATCTGCAGAACTAGACAAATAGCAGGCCCAAGAGTGTCTATACCGACAGAAAGAAATTTAATCTAAGTGATTAGAAATGTGCTAAATCCTTGAATAAGAACAAAATTAAAATGATTTGAACTTCACTCAATTTAGTTCTCCCTGGAAGTAAATTAACGTAATATCACTTAAGATCTCTAGGTTAGGATTAAAACTTCCAGTTCGTGGGTTTGCAAAGTGTCTTTACATTGATGGTTGTTTCTAAAACTGCAACACACTTTAGGTTATTCTTGCTTAACAAAATTCTGCGAACATTTGCACTTGGTCTGTTGGAATTTCTTGGGGAAAGTCAAACCACATGAACTAAAATTGCAATTGGAAGGTGATTCAATGCATGTACTTGATCCTTGTGGGTCCCTTCCAATTCAGGATATTTGATGATTCTATGAAACTTCAAATTCACACCTTTTGTTAAATTTTTCCTTGTGCTCCTGAACAGATGTGTGCAACTTGAAACAACGTTTAACAAAAAGCACATTTAGAATGATGACAGTAGAAAGAAATCAGCAGTTTTCAGGAGCAATCCCCAAATACGCAAGAACACCAACAATTCACAAGGCATAGACAGAAACGGACATCCAACTGAGCTCCTGAGAGCTAAAAGCATGTGTTTCCTACAATGCCCATTCAATTCTGTTTTCTTCCCTTTTATCTACCAAGTCTGTGCTCAGATGATTCTAATGCTTCTCATGTCTCCTAACACTTCTAAGTATCTTTTGTTTGTTACGGTTTTTATTTCAATTTCTATAACATATACCTCACTTTATCCAGCCAAAAATGTAAGAAAATTTTACAAAAATGTAAGAAAACAGCTTTTAAATTTGAATTTTAGATACTAGAGCAGAGAAGAAGAACAGAAATTACTAAGTGATGGTCCTGCTCTGCAGTCTTACTCTTACCACTCTCCAGGCATCATCATTAGTTTGGACACTAGCGATAGATTTCACATTACCCAGCTATATGAAGACAAACTCCATTCCCCTTGGAGTCCCAAGCTAACAGCTGAAGCCACCAGCAGGACACCTGGCAGTAAACACTGACGGTAAATGCAGAAATCTCAGTTTAGTTTAATGTTACGCCAGTGGCTTCAAAAAGTGCAAGGTGATGAGCCATTCCCTATGAACCAAGCAGAGCCCATGAGCTAGCATATGTACCTAGTTAAAGAAACTCTGTCACTGCCAATTTCTTACATTAAGCCCACCAAAAAGTGATGCAAATGCTATGTCATAATGTTGAACTAAATGGTTACTTACCATAATACTATATAAACAGATCGTAGAACTATAATAGAAACTAGTGTTCCATACATGACCTGGACAAAAAAAAAAAAAAAAAGATAAAATTCAACAGTTGGATTCAAGGGACCTTATAGAACACTACAGGAGTAAAAAAATTTTGAAGTCTCTATTGTTTTTTTGATTTCTTAGTCTCAAGAAAACAGCATTCCTTCTAACTTCCTCTCAAGAAAGCCTTCCGTTAGAGTTTCAAATAAAAGTACGACTCTAAACCATGGCCTTTATGCAATAACAAGAAAAGTCACTTGTGTAAAACCACTGTTTCACTGTTTTGAATCAGAGAGCAAACACTAGATGGCACTCGTAAAGCATCCTGAAATCAAAAATGGTAACTAACTCCTATCATCTCTTCTCTCTCTGTGCATTTTAGCTCAGGATTCTGTAAGCATCAGCTAAAATCACTTTTGAAAGCCATACTTCTTTCACTGATATCTAATAATACTTTTTCCTGAAAGCAAACACCTGAATAGACTTTGCACTATGCCCACACCTAGCATCAATATGGAAGAAATTTTCCAGGAAGCATTTCAAACAACTATTACAGTGTGTTGGGATTCAATCTAATTATATAGTGGGAAGGCTACATGCTCTGAAGATCCGTGAGGAAAATCTGGCTCACCGCAGCCTTGATGAATTTGAATGCAATTACCTGACACATATAAAAAGTCAAAGTAATCATTTATTTTTTGCCTCATGATCTTTAAATCACTCTGGTTTTTATTCACAAACTTGGGATCAATGTAACACCAGCTCCAAGATGTAAAGACTAAAGGAAAGGAAAAATTTGGTCAGTCATGCCTAAGAATTGATGCAGAGGACAGTGCAGCAGGCAGGATTTTTAGACACTAATGACATTCAATTACCCTCTATACTTCCTATTCTGAACACTGGTTTCCTCCTGCCAAAAGGTAGTTTGTTCCAAGCAGCCGTGCTTTGCTCTTTGCCTCTCTCCAGTGGCCCACAAGCCCCTCGCTATTTTTTTCTTACTTGTTCACTGATTTAACCTTTCTCGTTTTGCTTCTAGTTGGCTCCTATCTAATGCTGCATGAAAAACAAAAATGATAAAGCTTTGCTGTCTATTCTTAAAAGCTACTAAAACTCACAGAAATGTGTTTACAAACCAGTGTCCTTACCACGTTCTACTGACCTCCTGACACCCTTCCTTCTTGTAGACTATGTTGCCTTCGAGAAAAGGACTGCCTCTTACTCTGCTGTAACTGGGGCAGTCAGATATTACTATCTTGTAAGCATATGCACGTGTCTAGTCATCTGACATAAAATAGGTAGCTGTAACAATGCAAAGTGAAACCTGCCTTTCAAAAGTCCATAAAGACCAATTTGCCAACTCCTTTTCACTTTACAGAGGAGGTCTGTGGTACAAACCATGTTATCAGTGCACATCTATAGAACAAGACAGACATCAGAGCCCTTAAGTTTGACAAAACGTAAAAGTAAGTTCCAATATTGACTATTCAAAGTTATTCAGCGCAGCAGCTCTTCATATGCATGCAGAGTGAGATTATAGAACTTCAGTAAATAAATTACTATTACTGCGTGTTCTGCTCTGTAGGCTAATTTGTTCTGGCTGCTACTTTGTTCAAAACTGTTAATTCCAGTCCCCTTGTTGGGGTATGGCACATAAATCAGGAAAAAAAGAAAACCAACGAAACCAGCCCAAGTATCAAGTCCCTATCAGTCCCAAGCTAAAGGCAGAAAGGAGAGTGCTCAGGTGCGCTAGGTGCTGCATGCTGGTACAATTCTTCATTGCTGACATTTTGCCTAAAAAGACCACACCATATAACAAATACAGAGTAAATGTAAAACTTTAACAACATGTACTTTACCAGTCTCATGTAAAACAGCCTGTTTCATTTTTTTCTAATCAAATCCAGTAATTTATTCTGGAGAGGGATGGCACACAGGAGGATGGCACTCATAGAAAGGTTCCTCTAGTATCCAGATTACAGTTTGATGCCCTTTCTTTGCTGATCTCCTCCTTCTTCTACTTTCTATTGCTAAAACACTCTTCTGCAGCAGAGATATGGGAAAAAACTATCCATGAAGAGAAATTTCTGTCATGCACATTAGGGGTGTGACCCCCTTTATGCTTGTATCCAAATTGCTCTTGGATTCTTTGTAGAAGGAGTTAAACAGTGTCAGACCATGCCCAGAGAAACAGATTTTATAGGCAGCCCAAAGCCCAGGTAAAATGCTATTTTTTTAGCAGTTGCTAAAAGCGGGAAAGAGCAAAAGCTAAGAAAAGCTTTCTTTGTAGATCTTCCTCCTTGGTATTTTCTAGTGAATTGCTTAATGGCTTGCAGAAGAGGAGAGTCTTAATGGAGAGAGGAAGGGAAAAAAACCCAAAAAGAACCTCGCAGTGACTGACAAAAAATATGCCCACACCTGACAGTTCAATTTCTTGTCTTTTCCACCCAACCAGGTTGTTAGCAGTAAAACACATTTGTGTTTAAAAGCCTGTGAAAGACTGGAACAACAAACTGTTCTGCTCTGCACGCTCCAATCCTCCACGCTGAAGGTGAGCACTGAGAGGGTGTTGCTGTGATATGCAGAGGCTGTAGCTGCACGACAGCTGTTTCTTACTAGAGGGCTGTACACCCAGCTGCATAACTTCGTTTGTTCTCCAGGGAGCAGTGCTTACTTTATCTCCTTGACCAACTATGGATTTACTATTTTCATCACGGTAAAAATTGGTTAGGTATAATCCATCCACCCAAAGAAACATACAGTACAATATTAAAAAAAAAAATCTGCCTTATTCAAGATAACTCAAATTTTTCCATTCCTTTAGCTCCCTTTGTTCTTTAACTAACACATCACTTAAGCGACAAATAGAAACCCAAGCAAGTTTTCTGCTCTTTTATCTCACAGCGTCTTTAAACGGTAAGCCAAAGAACATCCTTGCACTGCAATTGAAACAAAAGGACATAGCAGAATCCCATCTTTTGTTATCACTAGACAGTTCCCTCTTTGCTGTTTCAGATGCAAATAAAGCTGCAAATATTTCAACTTTGAAGTCTATTTCTTTGCAGTTGGGGAAAAACCCAAAGTCTGGATTACTTGAAAAGAAGGCCAAATATGAAGAACATCCTTCTAATTCGCAAATGGGAAGTAAGCACTTCAGGGCTCTATGTCTGGCAGCACTTTTGATGTGGAGGCAGTTAAGCAAATCATATAGATTCACTTCTGGAAGTCAGAGGCAAAGTTGGTACTCCACACTGAGAGGGGGAGCGTACAAAACTGGTTCTTCATCTACCCTTCTAGTACAGAAAGCAGAAACAGCCTCCTATTTCCACTTCTCTGTTTCCTCTGCTCCTGGCCTTCTGCCCATCCTTAGTTAATAAATTCAACTTATCAGCCTCAAATATTAGCATACACATTGAGAACAGCACTGAGAGATTCTGGGTTCTTGGCAACCATTGCTTATCCATTAATACACCAACCAGCTATCAAAAGATAGTTAGCCTAAGTACTTGAACTCAGAAACTGTATTTGCAATCTTCAAAAAAGAAAACTGACTTCTGCATGTTTTTGGATTTCTGGAAAAGAAATTCGAGCCGAGGGAAAAAGGAAGGACCATCCCCAAGATGATGCCAAAACACTGAGTAGCTCAGCACAGTTATGGCTGTGTAGTACTGTATGCTGCCTTGACAGGTCCTGAATGAACTAATTAAGATTCACTTGGTTTGGCCCTGTTCAGATGCATGTACATGATGGCAAAATGACACACAAGTCATAAGATGCTGTAGAGCTTCTGGGACACTGCCCGTTACAGCAAACCAAGATTCCCCTTCAATGACTTGCAGAACTGAACTTTGGAGAGTCAGAATATCCTTCCTCATTCCCTAAGCTACTGTGCAGGTAAAAGCATTAGCCAGATTGAAAGATGTACTCGCTCTCTGGAAGACATCCCCAAATGATCTGTGTAACAGTGAAATATCACTCAAGTCAGTGTTATATGTGATCTTCAACAGGACAACAACGAAACAGAAAAAGCTGTGGTGAAGATATGTCTGAAAAGGTCATTTTAACCAGATGCTTGGCAACCTAAACACACAGAAAATAAGAACACATTCCACTAAAATGTGTATATTTAGCCACAAGCCTACAACTAACTGTTGCGTTAGCAGCAGGAGGGACTCTGGAGAGCTGTAAGACATGGAGTGGGTCCACACAGATTCCCTAGAATGGGGAGTCCTGTAAGTCTGAACAAGTTGTGTCCTGACATAACATATTCTTCACACAGTTTCAAGCTCCCCTATGTACTTCTACAGATATATTTCATTGTGATTTTACTTTCTTCTTTGCACTTGTATATTTAAAACACCCATGGAGAAAAATGTTACTAATTTTTTTATCAAGGCAAATGAAATACCTTTGCCTGCCTTAATCTCTCTCTTACTTGAAGTCACCTTAATTGGTAAAGCTAATACTTCTATTTTACTTCTATCAAAAGTAAAAAAATTCACTGGTCATGTAATTGTGCTGTGATCAGTAAACATCCAGGCACTCCCTCTCCTCCTTTGGTAATCTGTTGAGCAGTTTAGAAGAAGTATGGTTGGTATTTGTCCGACAAAGCATCTCTTCAATTTTGAACCAGTTGTCATCCTAGTCCTCAAGACTCCCAGTTATCTCTTCATCTCCTCCCCTGTGCTTAGCAATGCCTCTGAACTTCGTACCATCACAAATACCATCATACACTGTGCTTTTTCCTGCTGGGTTGTTAAAAAAAACCAACAACTCCCAAAATAATCCCACTACTTATCCCAAGAAAATCCAGGCTTTTCATCATCTCCTTTAATTATTTTTCACTAGTCACTCCTTCGCCCTATTTGCAATTCTCATACTGATCTGCTTCTCCAGCTTGCTTAGTTTCTCATGGGACACCACAACTACATTCTGAAAGGTCTATTTTTTCATCACATTTCCTAATGCAGAAGAAACAACAATTTAATCTGATTTTCCATTTACCTTTTAATTGTTTGCTAAAATTTGCTTCAAACTCTTGCAGCAGATGACTATGCAAATAAAATAGGTTTGTAGATCCATTTCATTATTCATGTAACTTGGCTCACTAGCTGAATGAGGTTTTTCATTGCTACAAGTGCAAATGCATAGTCAGCACGTGGTATGCAGCAAGCAAACAAATCAGGATGGTAAACAACGCTTTGTAGGTGAAAGCTTTCTAGACCTCATCCTATTAGAAAGAAGGCTACTTACTGTAAGACCTGACTTGAAAGGTTTAACTGTCAGGGTAATTTTGTCTGTTTCCAGGTCTCTCATATTTGTGTGTCTATGGATCACTCTATAACAGCAGCTGGTTTTCCCCAACCCCTCTTCTTGTATAAGCATAAATCTACAGGTGGTAAACAAGGACAAACAACTAATCTGATTTAGAACTAATTCTGAGGAGAATTAGTTGTTGATTTGAACCTGAACCTCCAGTCAAATTGCCATCAGAGAGTAACTTTGTGTGCCAGATGGAAAAGAGGGGAGAGGCACAGTTGTTTTCTACGACAATGATGCTGGCTTAAAAACAACTAGGCAACTGGGATGTAGGGTTGTTTAGCACCTTGAAAATCAGGTAATAATAGTGCTCTACCCTGAGCAATTTGAACATAAGACAATATATGCTGGTAAAGGTCATCGGTATCTTTCATTTAATTGATGAGGTAGCAAAAAATGCTAGGCAGGAAATATGTTTTCTTCCTTCTAATGATGTGCTGCCTCCAACTGCCCAAAATGTGCATCTCATCACTCCTATGGTTAAAGCAATAAGACTCTTAGAGGTCTTACATATATATATATAATATAAAAATACGTGGATAGAGAAAAAGAAGTTGGTCTATGTTGCCATGTGCCATAGATAACAAACTGAAATCACCATCGTGCCTTGCTGGCAGTCAGCAACTTATGAGCCTTAGTTGGGAAGACAAGTAGAAAGTAATTTGCAGAAAACTGAGGCTTGGATCCTGGTTGCTAAACATAAGAGGATCCTTTTCCATTCTTACTGCTTTTCTTTCAGGGGAAAAAACCACCCAAACTGAAACAATGAACAATGTAGTTATTTCCCTTTTTGCAAACCTGACAAATTATGATAATCACAGACAAACACCTAGAAGAATCAAAGGCTGCTTTATCTTTTGATGCTGCTTTCTAACACAGTTAGGGACCAAGACCATGATTTAAACTATGATTGCACGAGTATATTTAACTGTACTTCAAGTCCATGTGACCCATTCAGCTGGAAAATGCTTACTGAAATGATTTTACTTTTTTTAATGTACTCTAAAGTAACTGACAAGTATTAAGAAAATAACCTTGCTTTGCTGTGCAGTCAGAGAAACATTTCCTCAGGATTTACAACGTATTTGGTAAAGACCGTGAAAAAACCACTACAGTACTTGAACATTTGGAATTTGGCCATAACTGCATGTTCTCCATAAAAATCAATTTTCAAAGAGTTGTTGTAAAGTGTCCAGCACTTTTATGGGCCCAAATATTTTCTACATGGATTTCTTGTGTATAGATTAAAACAGAGAATTCATACTTTGAACCTAAGAAAAATCAGACGGAAAAAAATTAAAGGTCTGGGGCAATAGTTTAAAGTTTCCATATTTCCTTCCTTCCCAAAGAGTCACAATATCTATTGCCTTAGTATTTGTGACATGAGATAATATCTATGCCAAATGCATCAAACTGGAATATAGTGAGGCTGTGACATATTTATTGCAATAAATGTAGGTTGGGTAAATAAATGATTAAAGAGATAAAAGTTTGTAATAAATAAATAAGTAAATAGTAAATTCTGCCACTGTTGTAAACAAAATTAGTCTCAGTCACTTCATTCAAAACCAGTTATGACCAGCTCAGTAAAAACACTAGAAATTGCCGCTTTCATCCCAGTCATTATGCTCCTGCTGGAAATGTAAGTAGGGGGAAAAATGGGAAGGATTTAATTAACATTATAAAGAAAACTCACCCTGCAAGTTTCTCTTTAATCTACAGGTAGAGCAACAATTCATGTTTCTAGGAGAGATTATCTGGAGCAGTTGAGAATGTATGCTGTTGATCAGCGCCTCACTAATCCAGCAACAGGAGTCACGTATCATTTTTACAACTGCTGATGCAGCAGGCACATTTTGACAAGCAATGGGATTACCAATTTTAGAAATTAAGGCTTTAAGGCTCTGTCCTACAAAGAGCTCAGTGCTTTTTGCTTGGCAATTTTTCAGCTGTTATCCCTAATCAAAAAATCATAAATGAGGGAAAACTACCCATGGTATACAGAAATGAGCATCATTTCTAACCTCCTGTGAAGAGGAAAGTGATACAGTCCAATCCCCACAGGCAGAGGATGCATATTAATACTCCTGAGCTGCTACAAAGGAGTCTGTACCAAACATGCTATAAAGCCTGTACAAACCAGTCTGCTACATAACCCTAGAAGGCATTCTGTATTTAAATTCACCTTGAATTTACACTAAGTAAAATCGAGTAGTTAAAAAACCCAATCAACTAATATGTTAAAGCAGAGAGAAGAACACGGTTCTAAGTCACACAGGCCATGTTATGATGCAAGGTCATAGTTTCAAAGCAGCTACTAATGGAAAAAAGCAGAAAAGGATTTATTAAGCCCTCCCTCTCACACACACCTTAGGGAAACCTTGTTATGTTTGCACCTGATGAAAACCATGGGAAATATTAGGTCAAATGCTAAACCAGAACACACATTAAACCATTCTAGTTTTTCAGGTCATTAAGTAAGAGGATGACAACATGACAGGCAGCAATACTACTCAAAGAAAAAGCAAAAGGCAAACTGTTCTTTCCTTTCATCTTCCTTCCAGCTATAAAATACTATAGAACATTCCACCAAAACATCATAGTTAGAAAACAAGATTAGCTGCTCCAACAAAGCAAGATTTACCTGATGGAATACAGGTTCTTTCAAATTTAAGTAAACCTGGAAAGATTAAAAAAAGATTAATAATTTGCAACACAAAATGATTGTAACATTATTTGTCTAAATATTGCCAAGACTTGTTCTGTTAGAATCAAGCCCTGAGTGTCTATCCATGCACCATTAAAGTTGATTAAACATTTGAAGTTTCCTCTGGCAACACCTGAGGTTTTAACTGTGGAACTATTTTAAATTAAGAAGCACAAATAGAGACATTAACATCTAACATTAGGCTTCTCATTTAATAGAGTTGCAGCACATACAAAACCAATTAAGATGCTGAAATTACCAGACACATTCTCAATATGAATTGCAAGAAGAAAAAGTACTCTACTTTGATTTGCTATTACTAATGTTTTAGACGATAATTTAACATTTCAATTCATTTTACAAAAAGCTAGTAGTTCTTTCTATTGTTAATTAAGTTCATTTAATTTATACTCTGGAAGAGAGAATGGCACTAGACAGTAGGTAAAACATGCCACGGGTGTAAAAAATTGTAGGAGAAACAGAAGAGAACAGGCTAGAATTTTGACAGCTGAAGATAAAAAAAATAAGTATTATTGTAAGTTAAGAAATGGCTATCAACAAAAATTACGAAGGAAATTTCATCTGTAGTTGACAGCCAGCACAAAACTAAGTTTATGAATAAAGGGAGAACACTGCACTGAGAAAGGGAGTCAAATTAGCTGTGACACAAAGAAATTGGAAGAATTTTAAGTAACAGCTAAATTTTTTCTTATTCTGGCTGTTTTCAAACACCAGTCAATATCAATATCCTGGACTGGATCTCTCAGTTCACTTTTCGTAGCCTGTCAAACAGGATGATTCTGTAGATGAATTCCTGTGAGAGAAGGTGAGGAATGCAGCTTGTCCAAGGTCTCATAACAAATCAACAGTGACTTTTTCTCACATTCCTATTCTAGGAACTGGATTATTGCTTTTCCCCTCCATTTATTCTATACAGTGGTTTAGGTAGAAAGGTGGCCAATACATCATTTTCCCAACAAAAGAATAATTTGTCTTTCTTGACTGGAAGTGACAGAGATTCAGTATTGCCTCTATAATGTTCCCGCGCTGGCAGGAAAATTGTCAACCTACAGGTGAAAATGCCATATTAGAAAAAGTTACTTACTATGCTGACTACAAAGCTGTATGTTATTAACAAGAAAAGCAGCGGATAATTGACTGTGTTCTTGTACTTGAAACATTCGTACCTGGAAGAGAACATAAAGGAGAGTGATTGCATTCATCACTTACCATATAAAGTATGCATTTTTCAAGGTATATTATCACAACATTTGGGAGCAAATTGATCCTAATGGGTCTTAGGCCCTTCAAGAAATTGTAACTCCTCCAATAAAGATGTATTATTTTAATAGAAAAATTCATACTTCTACCAACAATTTTTTTTTTTTTTAAAATCTAGTGCAAAAAAACCCCAACACCAATAAACATATACAAAAAAAAGTAACGCCCTCTAAGAAAAGAGTTTGTAAAACAGGAGTATTTTCAGAAGGTGCTTAAAGGGTAATAATGGATGGCAAATTAGAAGTTAGTTTGAAATGCAATACAGCTGTCAAAAAACATTACATCTGTTAGCTACAGGCAATGTGGAAAAAGGACTGCCTTGCAAAACAGTGAACTGCAGAGATATGTTAAAATGCAGATTATTATGTACAGTCACAGTACAGTAAATTTGCTACATTGGGTACTGGTAGAAGTGGAAGGCAAAACTAGCTAACTGTTCCCAGTGTGTAAAACAACCAATTCAAATTAGCTTCACCACCTCTGCACTATGCCTCAGTCTCAGTTGTGATGGAAATACACACACGTTGCAGACCGTACCTCTGTCAGAAATAAAGGTCCAAAAAAATCCCAACAAATATGAACTTTGAGAAGCCCATCATCATTAGTGCCAGAGGAAGTTGTCTATGTAACTCCAAGTTACATCTGTCATAGGGTTTTTCTCATAAACTTTGAGAAACAGACACACTCATGAATGAATAAAAGGAAACAAAGAAAAAAAAATGGGGTAAAAAAAAAATCTAAAGGCAGCACAACATGCTACATGGCAAAATGGCTTGCTGAAGTAATTACACAGCTTAAGAGTCAGCAGGACTGCATGATGTATAAGGGAATGTCCTGTGCAGAACTGCCTGCAATCTACCTTCAAGAAAACCATAACAATTATTAAAGGCCTCCTAAACTATGCATTAGCTCATTCTTTTGAACATTTTAATTGCTACCAAGCTTATATATACAGAATCTTATTAAAGCTATAAATGCAGTGACAGGCTTCAGCGCTTTTGAAGATAATATAGTAAGCACAGCACACACACACAAAAAATTTTCAGACAGATTTTTATAGCCACTTCTAATGCTTTTCCCCAATCACATTCAAATCAGGCAAAATAAATGCAAGGGCAGTTTCAAGGCGATAGGGAGCTACAATGGGAATATTTCTGCTAAGAGAGGCATTACGATTCTGGTCCTGAGTTTGTACAAATCATACTAATGTATGAATCACAAATTGAGGGTTATTTCCACAGACAGAGGTTTAGTCCTTGAGCACCGCGACTCCATTGCACGCTGCTGGTAATCTTCACCAAAGACATTACAATTTTCAACAGATGAATATTTGATATTTTCAAAAGCAAAAAGACTTTTTTTCTCTCCTTTTGTCTGCAACAAGTTGATTTATCATTTAGATTTTCCAAGTGACAGAACAAATCACGTTAAATCCAGGCCTTGCAGCAACAGGCAAGTAAAAGCCAACTTAGGGTATCTTCACAGTTGTCAAATGTTACGTTGCTCCCAAAATTAAATGGTTGAAAACATCCTCGCGTCACATTAAGTTGTCACACATGTTCCAAAACACTCTCCACAAAATATGCATTTAACTCTTCATAAAATCTTTCCTTTAATTTTCCAGATGAGTGGAAAGCAGGTTCAGCCAGAAACCTGAAGTGCGTGGAGTCAGACTACATCACAAAAATCCAGCTCCAATAAATTATACTGCTGCTAATTTTGTAGGAGTTACTGAAGTTGATTTTATTTCGTCTGCTGTTTTTACAGCAACTAGTACAGAGTTTTGATCGTACACTACACTAAATCTTTAATAAAACTGGGGTTTTTTCCTGCTTTAATCACCGGTAGAATATAGCTAAATTAGCAAAAACTAGGACTAACACCAGCCTGGTGCTCCAGTGTGATGTGCAAAACCAGATCTCATCAAAAGCGGTAGAAGCTTCATCTCACTATACACTAAATTTGGCTTCAGAGACTCCACATTTGAAAAGTTAACATTTCATAAATATTCAGGGAAAAAGAAATTAGCAAATACTTACAGGCAGTAGACAAACACACAACAACTGTATATCATTGGCAGTTCATCCAACAGCTATAAAAAGCAAAGACATTAAAACATGAAAACTACTTCTAAATCACAAGCATGTGTAAGTTAATTAAGGGGAGACAAGTCTTCAGTAAACATGAGTTTTTACATCACTTGGATATCCACCTTCTTGACTGTACTTTAAGATGTTGCACTATCAAACCCTATTCATCTAACAAAAGCTGCCGTGCTAACAAGCTTATTACTCTGAATCTTTTGAATATTACTTTTCATAAAAGCCTACACCTTCAAAGAATCTTGCTATATGCTGTTCATACTTCTTAAAACATTTGTAAGAATTAGTTTTGTAGACTCAGTAAGACCATCCCATCTATAGCCTTACAGTCAGTAGCATCTTCTTCACAGAGAAACTGAAACGAATTTTTTCTATAGCGTAAAATACAACCTTAGTCCATTAGGACAGGCAATGTGTTTGCATGTTTACTTCCTAATTTTAGAAATTTCTTACATTGTTTTAATTCATTGTTTTAATTTCAGGAATTTTTGTTTGTTTGACGTGGGGTTCTTGTTCTTTTTGTTGTGGGGTTCTTGTGGTGTGTTTTGTTGGGTTTCCTCCCCCTTCCCAGATTATGACTGCATATAAATTTTTATTGTCTTAATTTTTGTACTTTGGGAGAAGACTGGTGTGTTACAACTAAACCAGTTATTTTTCTGGGAACTTGCCACTTTAATGGAATTAAAATAGTAATCACAAGATAGTTGATTTTTCAAGAACAGGTAGACTCAAAATTGTCATTTATCATTAGAAGGGAAAAACTCATAGTACCATTTTCTTCTAAAACTTCTCATCAAAGAACTTTAATCAATTTCTGCTTATAAATATATAGTCAAACTTCCTCCTCTAATGAAGGACTGAAAATCACGAAAATGAAAAAGCACACAAATGGATCAATGAAGATCCACAGCCTCTGATTTCTAATATGTTTAGCAAACATTAATAGTTAGGCCTTTTAGAAATTGATTCGTTCCTAAGGAAAACAGGAACTAGATGCAAAAAAGATTTTGATCATTTTCCATCATCACTCTGGAAATTCTTGATGGCCATGCCTGTACAGAAATTGCTTTCCTACTACTGGTACAGGGTACCCGACAAGCTCACAGCCATGTTTTTCTGAATAGTGAGACACATTAAGAGCAATAGCAGCTTACACAAACCCTTTTTATCAAGCCAGACTGGTTCTGCTTGGTTTAGGATAATTTTTCTAAGTGCACAGTCAAAACCGAGATTTTAGTTTTGAAATTTCATACTTGGTTAAAAAAAAAGGGATCTAATTCTTTACAGAGGGAGATAGATGTATTATCCTGAGTGTGAAGTATTAGCTTGTTGTGGTTTTGGTCACAGAAAGTTCAGGAAGTGTTTCACAATGCTGCTAAACATCTCTGCTCACCAGCTGCTCCTGAAAGGGTAGGTCTTGCTTCTTCACCCACACTCCCCCTGCTTCTCTCCAGTGAGGCAGTCGTACTCGTCTGACCCACAGTGGGGGTCAGGTCCAACATCTGAGCCAGCACACAACTAACCTTGCAGAAGAAGGTTTAAATCCCTGCACCCATGTATTATAGGGCCAGAGACCACAACAGGTAGTACAAAGACAATACCAGGAACATTGAAAGCAACTGAAGCTAACAGGTGTGTTAGGCGGCACTTTGCCATCACATAAGTCTATCTTTGCTGTGATGCCTTGGAGGGGAAAAAATAGGAGAAATAGCTGAATTCAGTTTTATAGTAACAGTATTTTATAAAATCAGTGATGCGCTTTTCCAAGTCTGACAGGAATTAGCTGCAGGATTAATTCATGTGGCTGTTAAAGACTGTGAGTCATTTAACACCTCATAAAAGAAAAAAAGGGGGGGAAGAACAAGAAATATAAAGCGGAAAATTTTTCAAATTTAGACGGTTGATTACACTTTTAAGTTCATATGCTGGCAACATCTCAGGGAAATAACAGTAAGAACAAAGAGCCTCTCAAACAATCTTAGAATTTGCATGCTGAAGACAATGGCTTCTGTATCCAAAGGAATTAATGATTCCAGAATGTCGAAGGCATGTCTGGACAATGAAGAACCACGGAAAGAAGGAAACTTGGTGAGCTGATTTCACTGGTTAAATAAGTATTTCGGATTCTTGAGAAATGCACAATCATGCAGCTCCCACAAAAACAAGAGAAAAAGTGGTGCTTGCTTTAGAACTATTCTGAACAATTACTTTCAAGAAGAGAAGCTTTCACATTTCTCTTACTTAAGCAAACTGAATCAACCATTTACTCTATTACGACTGCAAAACAAACGTTAAAAAAAAATAATCTTTCAACAGCTATCAATGCTGATTTTTAATCATAATAAGAGATAAAGTGAAAGAGACAAGGTTATTTATTGTTTGAACTGTTTCCTTTGTGGTGATCCATGAGTTAGCATCTGGACTAATTATGGGTCACTTGTGGATTTCACTTTGCTGCCCAAAAGTGTGCTTTCTCTGCCTCACACTAAGCCTTTTACAAACAGTTGAAAAGATGATGCAAGGCATTCCTGCTTCCCTCTCATCTGCTTCTGCCCACACTTCACTTACCACTGTTCATAGGCCCTTTAGTTGTTCTGATGCAACACCAGAACTACATGGCAAGCAGCAGTAAAATGACTTGGATTAAAATAGCCTCTACACACGCACACAAAAAAACAAACAAACAAACAAAAAACAACCCACACACCAAAAAACCCCATGTAATAATGTTTTAACTCTGTATCATTTTAATAATCTGGGTTTCATGGTGCCCTTGCTCACCTCTGCATCAGTGTAAGAAAGAGGATTTGAAATAGTGGCCATGTTAGGAATAAGCAGCTCCGGGAAGACATATGAAAAAGGTTGGAATTCAAGGCAGTTTCACCACAGAAGTGAATATAGGTAAATCATGCCTTAATTTGAGAGGAAGTGCTGAAATGGCTCTACGAACTGCCTTTTTCATGCCAAGAAAAGCACCAAATATTCTTACATGGTGGCAACTACACGCTCTGTGGAAGTTGGCAGTCTCCTGCACATGCCAGAGATATCAAACAGAGCATTATGGAGGCAAACTTCAAACAACCGGAAATACGTAGGTCCCATTGTAATCAGTAGAAATCCAGGACTCAATTCAGCTGCCACAGCATAGTTGCCTAATGCCATCTGAGATGCTCTGTCACATCCAATACACCCACCCAAGACTAGCAGATGTGACAGGGGAAATCTGCACCTCTGTGGGATGGCAGCTGGACACCTAACAGAACACTCACAGGGTCTAAAATAACACTAAACACCTATATTCAGACAAATGAATCCTTTTTGAGTGAAGGTTGCCAATGGAGTCTGGAGAATGATTCAGCCCAGTTGACTGCTACCCTAAATTCCACTGACTTAACTGTATTTCCACTGAGAGCACAGACTTCCAGCACAGACTTTTAAATGTAGATTTCTTTATTTTGAACTGAATCCCACTTCATCCTGCCTTTGATTCAAAGATGAATTTCCTTAATCTTCGAAGACCTAAAAGAAGGACAACAGGACAAGACTTCCTGTGCCCCTTTAGAAAACAGGAAATACCAGGACTAAATCCCTATGCCCTGTGATTTGTTCTAGAATGCCTTCTGCCTGAAAATAAGAGAGAAGACAACTCAACTGCTGCTACTCAAAAGATACTGACTTCACTATTAATGCTACAGGTACCTCTAGGTAAATAGAAAGCATAATAGAAACCAAAGATGAAAAAGATAAAAGAAATAACAATAACTCCTGACTATACATCTTGTTATTAAGCCAAAGCTGTAGTAATTTTAAAACAATAACTTGTATAAAAAGATAGCATGATTTCCCAAAGGATAAAGTGTCCTCTACCAACATAAGCAATTGATTACAGCTCCTATTTTAGATGGAAGTATATATTCCTGTATGTCTATCAGTGGAAACTACCTAATGTAACAAGACCTGAATTACTCTCTTGTTGAGAGCAGGAGTCATGTACAATGATACTTAAGGCAGATTAACTCATTTTATACAAGTTTTATCTAGCCAAGAAATGGCAATATGACTGTATAGTGAGATAGACACAAAATAATTCACAGCTCCTTATCAGTACTCACCTGCATTTCATACTTCAGGGTCATGTGGAAGCACCAAGATCCCAATCCCACAGCTGAAAACAAATCAAAACTATGGTCAACATAAAAATCTAAATGTAAAGTTTTCCAGTATATTAACTTAAATGCATGAATTTTAGAGTGAAAAAAATTAGAACATCAGCATATTCCACTGCAGGGACAAGTCTCCAGTGTTCTACAGCCTTCTACTTTATACATTAGTCACCAGTAATGTTCCTGAATTTCTGGGTTTTTGGGGGTGAGTGTCCTCTTTCCCTCCTCTCAATACTGTCTCCTATGAACTGCTGTAATCTCAAAGAGGACAGGAACAGAGGGAACCCAGAATGAATTAAGAGTTATCTGTTTCAACTCTTCTATAATGCAAAGCATCATTCAATGGCTAATACTGCTGAAAGCCTCTTATATTTCTTATACTTCTGCTTATTGTCCAGTTTTTTAAACCTACATTTTACACAGAGCTTTTTATTGTCTCTATAAGCAGAAATTAACTGCTACTAGAACTCAGAACTCGAAATTCAAGGTAAACAATCCAATCCCACACAGAATGGATTCATTTTGTGAAACGAGATCACTATTTCCTGGCCTTCTACAGAAAAAGACAAGCTTCCAAGAAGTTATTTATATTTATCTGAAATACCCTCTTTTCAAACTCTGAATTTACTTCCAAAATTACTTTATGAGATATATACTTTGCCTATGCACAGCTTTTTCACTTAGACATGGATAATGTTTCTTAGAAGTTAGATGTTTAGAGCAAAGTTGGTACAGTATTTAATGTATCATTCATTACTTTGAAATGTTATCAGTAAAACATTCTCATTAAGCACAAGTTAATTTTTATTTTGCAAGAACAATAATGCAATGTCTTGTCTTCCCGAAGAGAAGAAATTATGTTTTACCTCAGACTAGTTTCAGAGAGAGTCAAGTAATTTGCACTCAAGCCTTGATCACCGGGTAGTGCTGCCATGTTTTGCTGCAAAAGCATCACCTTGTCTACACCTGACAGTCAGGTTTCACTGATGCATAAACAAGACCTCTATCTCTGTGCGTTCCGTAAAGGATTCCCAAGACAGTTGACAGACATGTCCGGAGATGCTTCTTTAGATGTTATTAGACTAGAATTGTGATTATTACACGTCCTCAATGAAATTAAATAACTAAGCATGTAACTTTACTGAAACCTGAAACTGTAATACAGCTACATTTAAAAATCTATTGCCAAAACTTAAATGTCACTAGTTCTCTGGGAAAACTGAGCACAGTTCTCTACCACACTATAAACAACCATATGCACTTCTGTAAGCTCTGATTACATAGGTTTGCTTCTGAAAAATCTTTCCAAAAAATAAGCAACAGCTGCTTTCACCTTCATTGAGATTCTAATGAGAAATTCTCATAGCCATTTTTCTATGTATACAGAATATAAGACTACTATTCATTCTGGAGAAAAAAAAAACATTAAGATCATAATTAAAAAAACATTAAGATCATAATTAAAACAATACCATCCATTATCCTTGTTGTCACAGGATACAAACTCTTACAATTTGTAACAAATGTAATTTTCAAATATGGACAAAATGATTGCATAAGAAATTTCAACTGATTTTAAATTAACAAAATATGTCATTGCGTTGTGGGGTTTTCTGTTCATTTTTCCTAATGTTTTTTGGGTTAATAAATCTCAACAATCAGCTACTGAACTCCTCTTCTTCCTCCTATATAATTAGAAGCAGTTATTTTTATATTAATTTTTCCTTTCTAGTCTTTCAATAAATCAAGAATGCAGCAGATATTACTGTTTCAGGTCATTAAATCCCTGACTACAATTAATTTCTAAAATTAATTAAACCCTTCTTGTTTCTGTGTAATGATCACATTTAGAGTTTCCCCGATGATGAAATTTTACTATGCATTGCAGAATGATATTTTAGCTATATTATGTAGCAATAAAGCAGGTATTTGAAACAAGAAAAGTTTACAGGGACTTGATCCCATGGTCCCTCCTAAAATAAAAACCTCAAATGGAAATGGCTGCAATACTGCTTGCTGCAATTGTAACAGAGCTCATGAGCATGGTCAGGTTTGTCTGGTATACATGCATTTAGCAGACGACCCAGAATGCTACATGACTAAAAATTATATGATCTTTTTGTCACACTTTATGGCTAACTTACAAACTTACACTCACTTGTCTCCAGTAAGCAGTGGTTTAATACTTAGGCTAAAATGCTTTCACACGTGGCTTCTACCTGAAGTTCTACAAGAATGCAGCTATCTTGAGGTATACTTATCATCTCACTTCAGACCCAAGATATTTCTAAGAAATATCTACTTCACAAAAGCCATCACTGTAATGAGACATTCTGCCAGCTTCATACTTTTCAAAATAGGAGTGGTCACAATCACTGTGATTACACCAGTTTTCAAGAGAAGTGACTTTCCTGTACAGCCACGGACAAACCGAGCAATAATTTGCTCCTTATCTTGTAAGCAGGGGTTGCAGTTTTTATTTTAGGTGTTTCCTTTTGCAAAGGAGCTTAAGCTGCCTATCAGTAGAGAAGTTTTTACGCCATCTGAAGCAGTACCATTTCCTCCCTAACTATGGTAGCTCACTTTTCATAGATACTGCAAGTCACTTGACATTTTTAGATCAACAAACCTCTCAAGTTACAGGGGTTATATAAGATTATGTCTTAAGCATAGAACAGACATTAAGTTACAATATTATGAGATCTGAATAGCACTTAAGAAGACTGGAAATGCAAAGTCAGGTTAGCTGCTATATGTAGACTAACACAATCCTTTTTTGTCCTGCAGCAAACACAATGTGTAGTTACTGCCAGTTCAGAAAACAGTTGTGTTAGTGATGATGTAAAAGCAATGCTTTTGCCAACTTTTCTTCATACACAGTCATTTCACTGTCAAAAAACTTGAGGGCCATAACTATACTGGAAATAATCTAACATTATACAGAAGATCCAGCTCTATATATGAACCATATAAGCTTTCAGGATTTGAACCCTAGAGAGATTTTTTCCAAGTTTTAGGAAGCATCAGAAGTAACACATAATCAGTGATAATTCAGTTTGATATAACTACCTATCAGCTTTCAAAATTCTCATCATAAGCCAAAATTCTTTACAGAAAAAGCAGTTTATTAGGATTTCAGGAAGGGTTTGAATTTAAACTTTGTACAGGTGCTGTATGAAAATATCCTGAATGAAGGATGCTCCAGATCCAAACACCTTTATTTAGTTATCTACACATGAACTAGGTGTCACAGCTTCCACTAAGAGAATGGCATTATTGAGAATAATTCAGCTGGCCAAACGCATATTTTAGAATGAGTCAAATGATCCTCCTGGCTTTACTGACTGCAATAGCAGACAGAACCCTCTGCACAGGCAGACAGATATGTTTAGGTGTTTAAATTTGGAGGTAAATTCCTTTTTTTTTTTTACAGTGATAGAACTGAACTGAAGATAAACAAAAGTATACTGCATTATAAAAACAGTCAAGGAATGTAACAATGAAAAAGTAGAATTCAATTAAACTATTTTTAATGAATTATTTTGTCTTGCAAAGGTTTCCCTCCACAGGATAAGAGACAGGAGAGACCTTGGATAATCCAAAGTTACAGCTCTACAAGTAATAAAGACACTGTCATGGAAGTGTCTGTACTAGTGAGTCGTTAGAACAATCTGCACTGTGAATACAGGCTATTCCAACCAGCACTTTCCCCAGGCAGCTTTCAGGCACTGCCCAGCAGCCAGAAGAGTCTGGGGCCTGTGCTCAGTAGGGAATTTGTATGCAGTCGCCTTGTTTTGGAGGCTAAGAGGAACAGACATGGGCTGCTCTATGCTACTTCACTTCAGCACTCAGGAACGTTCCCAGCCACATTTGATGTACTAACACCAACACAGCCACAGGAGCTTCTCTATGGGTGTTAGGTAAGAACAGGGGAATTAACTTTGAATGAAGAGCTTCAAAGTATTTTCACAGATACAGAGTTTCACTGGAAGTAAAGTTTAGTAAGTTGCTTACAAGTTCCTATGGCTGTGCCTGGTGTGGAAAACTTTTTGCATCCTTTTTTTTTCCTCCACTTTGGCACAGCTTGAATGACTGGGCCCTGTTAAACAGGACAAAGAAATACAAACAGAACAATCCTTCCACATTTCAACTAAAATATCTAATAAAGTACATTACTACATTTTTCTTATCTTATGTCCAGAACAGTTACACTCTCTCTTTTTTTACTACGTATATATAGGTTTTTTTTAAATTGAGACTCTTCTAGAATATGAACCATTTCAGAATCAGTTTCCCAGGATGCATGAGGAGAGGACATATGGTAGAACCTGATACAATACCCCAGTGTCATAAGGAACCACTCAAAACAAAATGCTTATTCTTCGAGGTAGTGACAGTCTGATGATTTGTTTCACGTACTTCAGGAGGTGCAACATGCTAAAGTAATTGCCTAAGATTATTCTTCACAGTTTATAGGTTGATTAAATGGTTCTCTAAAACTTAAAAACCACATCCAGTTCCTACTGACTTAATCCACAGCATGCCTTTTGTGCTGACAGGTAGCAGAAGAAAGGTCTGAGAACAGTGTGCTGTATCTCAAAGAACTTGCTGAAAAGTGCAACTCAGTCTGGGCACCAGTACAAACGAGAAATTTATTTGAGCAATTATTTAGAAATACCCCTTATTGTCCTGCCAAGATCTTAGCATGTATGTGAAACAAACAGTGCTTCCATAATTCAAAATGCATTTGGTTCTAAAAGGAAATGAACGTCAACCAAAGAAATTGTGTGTATAAAAGTGAATCACTGAACACGGTGTGGTAAATCACAAAGGAACTGACAATCAGCTAAATGTCTGGAAGCATCCAAAAAAAGCAGCTGATTTGGATCAAAATAATGTCTAGAAACAACACTTCTTATGTTCTCAAATGCTGACAGATTTAATTTTAACGTCCGCTTTGACAGTTGTCTTTTTATGTCTTGTAAAATCTCAGTAACTTCAAAGTTTTTAAAAGCTAACTGAAGTGCCCTCCCTTCCACCTCCATCTTCAAAGAAGAATTGTTAAAGCATTTCTACTTTGACAAAACAACCCCTCAGACATCGCTAGCTAGGCAGAAGCACTGCTATATGGTCTTTAACAAAGCACGGTGCCTGAAGGAAATTAGAAGTTTGCATTAAATTCACTATCCCTTCACAGATTAAGTCTCTACTTTTTTGTTACAAATAAAATAAGTAGAATGAAATCTGTTAATAAATAAAATTCTTGAGAAGGAAAGAACTCACTGGTACTTTCTCACAAAAAGGAATTTCAGTACACTTACTATCTCCACTACGCAGCTCATTCAGTGACATGCACAGAAAAAATGCCAATGTTCCTGGCACATTTCAACTGTATTTAAAATTCTGTTTATGTTCTCATTCGCTGTTTTTATTCTGAAGTAGAGCAAATGTTAAGAGGATTGTCATTCCAAATCATCCTGTTCCTGTTTTTCATTGAGAAACTATAAAGTCTTCTACATTCCTTTACATATTTCAACTGCTGGAAAACAGTCCAGCCTTACAAATACTGAAGCAGAGACAAAACAGAAGGGAAATGCTTTTGGGAGTGACCCTTAATGTTAGGTTCCAACATATGAGATAAAAATCAAGTCATGCAAGCATTTATCACTTTAGACAGGAGTCAAAGCCATCCCAGTCACAGACGAGCAGGGCCCAGCTGGAACTCAGGACTGCCCTCCAGCACTGCTGTTGAATATGTAGGCTGAGCTCCCCTTCATCAACATCACAAAGAGCATAAAACTGAAGTCCATGGTATTTACTGTGATCAAAGACAGACGACTTTTTTTTTTTTTAAGCATTTTAAAAATTAAATGGGACATGAGAAATGCCTAATTAGTGTGACAGCCTGACATTCTGGTCAGAGACTGGCACACTTCGTCCATCATAAAGTGTCACTGACAGAGATAGCCACAAATTACAGTGAAGACAATGTCAAAGAGAGTTTTAATTTAACTCAATTTTTTTTTTTTTAGTTTAAACAGAATGGCAGTATAGGATACTTTGATTCAAAACACGCAAAGTCAACTTAAGCAAATGCTTACAACACCATTTCTTTCCCTGTCGTTTTAGAAGTAAACCCTGACCTTCAGGAACTCTGTTTCATACTGAGATAAACACTAATAGTTACTCAAAACCATACAAAAGCCTACAACTGGCTATTTGGAAAGTGTTCAGACAACATGAAAAGCTGTGCATTGTTGCTGCCTACCTGCCACATAAATTAGCAAAGCTGATGTAACTGAAAACTCAACAAGTTGCACCTTAGTATGTGTTACAGTTTAACTGGTATCAGGATACATTTAGTATATGGATACGTGTTTTTCAACAATGTTTGCCTAAATTCAGAATATGCCAACATTAAAAGTAACATTTATCAATCCCTTACCACTGTGGAAACTGAGAAAGATCTCCACAGAGTTGGGAGCTACAGCAAGCAGATACCCGTGAAACACAGAAATTCTGCACAATCCAGTTTGAGACCCAAGAGCCAATGTGAATCATCTTCAAGCATCTTTTCTAATAAGGAGAACGACTTCTATTTGCATGATTAACATTTCAAAGGAAATGTTAATTCCAGAGAAAACAGACTGCCCTTAAGTAAATCTAAATATGAACATCACATTGTTCTTCCATCCTTACAAAACTTCCCAGTTACTATGGCATGTAGACTGTTGGGTGATGTATGCCAAAGAGGAGCTGAAAACAAATTCAAACTCATGAAAGAACGCCTTTCCAGTTCCCTCAAGATCTTGGCCATTTCTTGTAGTACTGTTCCATACAAATGTAACAAAAATATAAACATAATGTGAAACCGTCTTTTAAGTAGAACACACAAGACACCTTCTGTAAATCATCATAAAAGTAGAGAGATGCACCAAGCAGGACCTAAAGCCAGAAAAGGATCAATCTCATTTAGGTATTTACTGAATTATAACTTCACGTCCTTCCAATAAATACCAATTTTCTGCACACATTAACAAGTATAACAAATTGAGGCTTACTTTTCACATACATAGTATTTAGATTTAACTACTTGGTTTATTAATATTTAGGTATATTGTTCATTGCACATCTGAGCTCTCTTTATAATCACAGAGCAAATTAAGTTTTACACATACCTGTAAGACACAAATATGCAGCTAAATACCGTTTTTCAAGGCCATCTTTATAGGTCTGAATCGCACCATAGATTGGAGGTAGAATGAAAATCAGGTTACTCACTGTGTTCCCTGTAGGACAGAAACCAAAAGCACAGATTTAGAAATGGGTACTATGTACTTTTAACTAAATATAACTAAATATAACTCCATGCACTCATTAAAGACAGATTCCAACAGTCTTCATCCAGAAAGCTACACCCTTTTGGAAGTTGTCTTCTGCTTTCGCACATAAGACAAAGTTAAATTTTTATAATACACAGTTAACTACATGAAGGCAAAGAACATTTTAACTCTTTTGTCTTTTTTTCACATGTGTGGATAGTAATAAAATACTAATTTAACTAACAGTTTGACTTGGATGGTGATTACTTTCTTGTCAGAAGGGAGAAAGATAGGATTACCTTGACGACACAGATTATGAATCAAAACTAAGCCCCATATAGTTCAAGCCTGGTATTTTCTTTTCTAAAGCTAATTCTTGAAACTCATCAAATGACTCATTCCCAAAGGAAACCAGTTCAATTTTTACTCGAAGTGTGCTAGTCACTGTGGGCACACAGAACAACCCAGATGGGATGCTACATCACAGATCATAATTTAAGACAGTACAATAAGGAAGAATAAAATTTCAGAAGCCACTACTGATCAGCACAATGGGCAAGTGTCAAAGCTTATTGAGAGCCTGAACTTCAGCAAGACACCACTGTTCTCCATCCCTCCTGTTGACGCTGGGATGCTGTAAGGTCTCCAGGAAAACCTTATACCAGTCTTTCAATACCTAAGTGGGACCTACAAGAATGCTTAGAGGGACTTTTCACAAGAGCCCATAGTGATAGGATAGGGAATGGCCTTAAGCAGAAGGAGGGCAAGTTTACATTAGATACTGGGAAGAAATTCTTTACTGTGAGAATGGTGACACACTAGAACAGTTGCCCAGAAAAGTTGTGGATGCCCCATCCCTGTAAGTGTTCAAGGCCAGGTTGGACGGGGCTTTGAACAACCTGGTCTTGTGGAAGGCGTCCCTGCCTGTGGCAGAGGGGTTTGGAATGAGGTGATCTTTATGGTCCCTTCCAACCCAAACCATTCTGGTTAATCTATGATACATTCTATGCATGGCAAAGAGATGACACATTGCAGAGACCAGAGAAAGCAAGAACAAGCAAAGAGCTCAGCCCTTGTACCAGGGGGCAATCTGATTTAGATGCGGTTTTTTTTAAACTGTGCTGGCCTGTAAAAAAGTACAATGAAATACTGCAACTTTAAGTGAAGCATAAGGAAATGTTACATCTCTCAGCAGAAGGGATGCAGACTCAGCTTCTTAGCTTAAACACAAATCATAATTTTGAGAATAAAGGTTATGTTATGGGAATTAAATGTCATGCAATTTGGGAAAATGAGCAAATCTGTTAAAAAAAGGTAGAATATTGCTTATATAAAACTGCACACTTTTACAATCATCAGTTAAATATATATAAAACTGAAATACTAATTTCCTTATATCTCAATGAAAAATACAATGTATGAGGCTATGGAGACACCAAAAACACTCCCTGTTTCGGTCTTTATTATTCAGCAGAAAATATCAGAAGCATTTCACATTCTAAAACAAAGAACAGGAGTGAGTGGGTCCTGTCTGAACTACACCTCTAATTCAAGCACCTATTTTTCAGGAGTCCTACTCGTCAAGATTCTTCCCAAAGAAAAGCAAAAATGACTGAACTATGTTCATACAACTTAAAGTATCACAGTCCCTCTGGAAACAAAAATTCATACTTTACAGTTTTAAAGAAAATTCAGTCCCAAATGGAAAAAAAGTTTATTTCAGAACACATGTAGCAAAAGTATCTACCTTTAACAAGGTAGCTTTCTAAATTCTCACCAAGTAGATACAAATCTCATTTTGAGACAGTCTTCCCAACCAGATAAAAATCTCATCTGCTTTTAATCAGACCTTTAAATCACTTCCTTAATGATTTTACACCATCTCCTGCACAACCATGAATTTCACCAAGTTATACCAGGCAAAACAGGGATGTGCCAGAGACCTTAGTCCTCTAGTCAGTTCTGTAGTAAGTTCCTCTACACAAAAAAAAAGCCCAACTGAAATCAAAACAGCTTCTGCAAAGACATACAAGTTTATACCAATATAAAAGGCCTTTTTCATGTTTAAATTCTTTGGGGAATCATTAACCTTTTACCACACTGCCTTAGTGTTGCAATGGGTAGTGATTCACTTCAAGTGGAGACCAGGTTTAGAAGAAATTCACTAAAACTCCACTGTGAGGCACACTGACCATTCCCATATTCTCCCATAAATCATGCAAAGATGTCATTCAGCCTTGAAAAGGAGTCTGGATTAGTCAATCTTCTGCTTTCTAAAGCAGTCCTCAACTATGCCCATTTTTAAGAGAAGTTATTAGATGTTATATAAATGTCACTGTTCAAGGTTGCTTAGTTATTAAACTGTCATAAACCTGGCAAAAATTCAAATATGAAAATGCCAAACAAAAGAAATACCATGATGTTCATCCGCAACTGGGAAGGCACGTGACTGCAGAAGAGAGTTTCAGCAGGATAAGAAACTTCAGATGGATGTAAGAATGCAGAAAACAATCTTCCATAGGAAAGGGAAGGTTTCAACACTTCCTGTAAAGCTATAATTATGTTATATTATCTAAAATTTACAAGCATTTAATCTAGGACCATCTTGCTGAGAAAGGAAATACCGTAGACCTAATCTAGCTGCAAATTCCTGCCACTCCTCCTCTGCACTTTTTGGCCCATATTATTCAGAACATTTGCAGCATGGATTAGGCAAGCCTATCTGCAAATATCGAAAGCTGCACAAATATTTTTAAAAGGGGAAAGGGGGGCAGGGGAACAATATAGTCTTCTGGCATGCTGCTAGCAAAATTACTTCTTTCAAGAACAAAAACTGCAAGGTCTCTTGCAAACCCAAGGCCCCTAGGACGGCATATTTCACAGAAGTCTAGCTAGTCTTTACAAGATTATCCTCACACAGAAGCGCTTATAAATTCATTAAAAGGGATTTTTATTAATTCCATCAAAAATGGCAGTGAGATATGCACAGATATTAGAAAAGAATACCAAGGAAGAAGAAAAAGGTGACACAAGTACAGACCCATAACTATAAAGTTAATTAACAAACAAGGCAGTGAAACAAGCTTTGAAGGAAATAGATAAGGAAGTTGAAAATGAGAAAATAGTCCAAACTGTCAAAAAAAAATCTCATCTTTTTCACTAGATTTCCTTTCTAAAAAAACGGGGGAAAATAATGCAGCAGACCTCCATGGGAAAAACAGGGATTGGAGAAATTGCAACTAAGGCATGAGGTAGAATACATGTAAAATAATTAAAGAAGAGATTATTGGTTATGCCTATAGGAAATACAATATATCAGAAATTTGATGAATGTGCATGGACCGGGGCTTAACTCTGTACAGTGTTGTTATATTTTAGTACCGGATTCTTTGAATACTGGTCCAGAGAGTGACCTGATTTCTCCTTAGTGACCAAAGACTGCTTCTCAGCATTTTAACTTCAGCATTTCTGTCAGCAGAAAGGAAGACCATATTATCTGAGGAAGAAATGAATGAACATGCAGACTGAAATGACAGAAACAGGATTAAATATGATGGCCAAGACCACACCTTTCAATGTGAATATGAATCCTTATTCCAAATGTAGAATTAATCTATTTGAAGAGGCAGAAAAGTGAATTTAGATTGCATGGTAACTGACCATAAGCCATCACTGTAGGCACCAAACCCCCTAAATTTATTTCCAGTAGAGGCAGGGGAAATAGTGATGTCTTCATGCAAGTCAGTAGTAGAATACACTGTTCTCTAGCTATCGATAAAAGAAGAGAGAAAGTACATCATGAACAGAGAAGCACCACTCATAAGAGAGTGATGAATGGGAGCCTACAATTTCAGAAGGGACAAAAACTGCTCAGCTCAGCTCCTGAACAAAATGGTTGGATGGATTAAAACTGCGTTCTGTAAATACACCATGGGTCACTGCCAAAGACAAGAGGGAGCTATTTGAATGAGAGGATAACACTGACAAAGACTAAATAGATATAAACTAACCCTAAATAGATGTGGGCTAGATTAAAGAGGAAGACTTCCCACTGAAGCGGAAATATTTATAACTGCTTCCCAACAGAAATGGAGAGCACAATGAACCTGCGTTCAGGGGGAAGCTCAGTAAGCTCCACAATCAGACTGCATGATGTGGTGGCCTACTACAGTACTAAAACAGACCATGTCCACAAAGATTATACATAGTACTAGGTACAGGCCTAAATTAATGTCTAATCATGATAAATGCAGACTGTGTGACTGACTGCACAATTTTTTTTTATAGAAGTCTTCAAGACTGTTTTAATGCAAACCATTGTTTCAAAGTACTGTTTTATTCATTGAGCAAATGCCATATGGTACCAGAACAAAATCAAATTTATGCAAAACATCATTTCAACAAGCCTCTGTCTGTAGGAAGGAGAACAGTGTAAGTGTTAAACCACATCTGCACCCTGTTCTACAAATACAGCAGCAGAACCTGACAAGTCTTTTTTATGATGGATGTACATTCAGAGTCATCTTCAGGACCTAAAAAGTATATATATATATATCATAAATGCACAAAGATCTGTACAAAGACTGATCTCAAACACAAAGAATATAAACTTAAAAGGGGAAATAGTACTTACAGGCAAACACAGGCACAATATACAGCTTACTGTCATACAGACATTATACAGACAGTTGGGAAGTACACAACTTTGAAGTACCTTATTTTCCTAAGTTTCCATTTTTAAATTCCACACTAGAAAGTAACTTCTACAATAAATTTGGATGAGGAGTCAAAAGGAAAAAAATAAGTAAAGTTGTAAATAAGTTGAAACAGAACATGGTCATAAAGAAATAATAAACAGGATGTAAAAACATCAGGAACAACACTGGGAGTTAGAATACGCATGCTGGTTTCAGTGAGGGAGAAAAGTGCTATTATAAAAAAGAAGCAAAAATTATCATCTTCAGCTCTCGACATGGTGTTCAATGTGATTTACCCTGTGTTAAGAGATGCTTTCTTTTATGTTTGTACACAGAATGACTGCAAGATTTACCAAGCAACAAAAAGGATCTTTTCAGATTTTAAAAAGTTCTTTCTCTCTGTCAAACAAATGAAGACTTTTCACTCTCTTATGGTTTCTACAAGACTCAAAACCAACAGAATTAAATGTTGCTCTCAGAGAGCAAAGAAGAAAATGTTTGCAGTTTAAAACATTGATAACACAAAAAGCTCATTTAGAATCAGGACTAACAAACACAACATTCACTACAGGAAGATTTTTCAGCCTCTCCTTAAGGACAACTGCATCTCACTGAGAAAAAGGAGAGGAGGAAGGAGCTGCTACTTTCTAAAATAGATACCTAGGTTGCAATAAAGTCAAAGTATCCTTTTGAGTAAAAAACACAAGCAAACAAACAAGACTTTAAGGCTGAAAACATCCATTTCATTGTCTGGATATCATGGGGCTCTGCACAGTCAATTTTAGTGCACTTCCTGGATCACGTAGATTTATCTTTTTCCATCACTGCAGGAAGACATTAAAAAAAATGTAAAAAAACAAAGCCTGTGAGAAGGCATCATGCAGAACTTGATCCATCCTCCTAGCTGCTTTCAGTTATATGGAATTCTACTTCATGGTTTTTGTTTCTGGACTCACCTCACGCAGTTCTGGTACAAAGTCATTTGGTAATGTCTGGTACTACAGCTCATTATAAGAGAGTTTACCATGTTTAAAAAAATTGCAAAGCAACGCAACTTTAGACACATTTGAGAGCACAACCATCTACCATGAGGTATCCCCTCTTTTAAAGAAAACCCTTTTCTTTTCCTTGGAAGGAACTCCATGGATATGAAACCAAAGACAAACACAAAAAGAGAATGACAGTGAAAGAAAGGTGAGTCCTGTGGCCCAGCAGCACCAGATAAGGTGAAACAATGAAAGATAAAAAACGTATTTGGAAATGACATATGAACTAGAAGAGTAGGTAGTCAGTCTAACAGCTTAAAGAATAAGGAGAAATCTAGAGTATTTCCTTATAAGAATAAGAAACTTACTCAAATCGAATACGGGAGTTTTTGCTAAGATGAAAGCACTTCATAGCTCGCCTACCACAACATTCCAAGTGTTCACAGAGGAATTAATGTGAATAAAACCCAACAAGTTGCCATACAGTATATACTACATATTATCAGTCAGTAATAAGTAGTCCAGAGCCCAGAGGAGGTTTGTATCACTGACTTTTGAAAACAAGAGCATTTCATGACTGTTCAGAACACCGAATTGGTTGGTTTAGCCCCTAACTTTAATCTCGCACTGTTTTCGCTTATGGCTTATCACCAGGAGGGCAGTGCAGCAATTAGATTTTCACTTCTACCAGCCAGTTTTAATATCTTCCACTTCAAAGTCTACAGTAACTGCACTTCGGAGTGTCAGGAAATGAAAACTCCTGCTTCCATTTGATATTTCAGAAGGACCTCAAGGGGAGAAAACCGAGTCATCCTGACAGGAATTTTGCCAATATGTAATTACTGAACTCCCTACTTGCTAATGTCCACGAAGGAGCAATATAAACTTCCTGTTACTCAGTGAAATACAACACAGCATTACTCCAGGCTGCAGCACAAGACCAGTGCTGGCTTAAAAAAAAAGAATTATAAAATAAAAATAAAAAATGTGAGTGGGGAGGTGTTTAGAGTGTTTATTTTTAAGTAACAAGATCCATTTTTCAACTTGTGTAATTCTCCTTTCCAATACAAAGCAAGTCTTGATTTTGTTTACCAGGGAATTAACTGAAGTTACAATTTCAGCAATTCAGCTGCAACTTGTATTGGCCAACATATCTAGTAACGAAATAGGAAAAATACTAAAGGAAACAAATACTGAAGGAATTACTGAACTGTATAAGCTATGTATGCAAGCTTCCTGAAGAATTATAAAAATGGATAAAGATAATCAACAATTCAAACTAATGTATTATTAGAGAGTCTATTAGATCTCTCTATGTGTTTACAATAAAATCAGAAATCTAGAGAGCAAGTTAATATAGACGATAGGAATCATAAAAGACAGATAAAACAGCATAGAAAAATTTGATGAAGTGAGTACATTACAAAGCAATATGCATTCATCTAGCTCTGAATAGATGTTGTCATTCTATTATGAGAGAAACTGTAAGCAGCAAATGAGAGGGAGGGAGCAGATACCACAACTAAGAGTACTAAACAGGAAAAGAATGATTTACAAAGGAAAAGAACAGCTTCCTAAATCTTAGCCAGGCAGTAGCTACAAGAAAGCAACATGGAATCCAACAGATTTATGTGGGGGAAGGACTGAAAAAAAAAAATATTATTTGCATTACTAATGAAGAGCATTCTGATCAGCACTAACACACTGAAACAAAGAAAAGGGAAGTTCCGGTAGAACATCTAGAAACCAAACTTACTTGGCAGCAGAAACATCTTCCAAAAGAAGCCATGAATCCTGGAAGAGTTTCAAACAGAACGGATAACACAAGGCAAGATGCACAAAGAAAACAACCCACTGTGGGCAAAGAAAGGCAGCAAGCGAGGCAGGAACACAGGCTCCTCAATGCCAGCACAGATGCATACCACGAGTGTGAGCACGCTGCGTTCCAGTCGCACATGTCTCAGCCCCAGCAGAGCACTGCTCCCACTAAGTCCAAGTGCTGGGACAAGGCCAAAAAAACTGAAGGCAGCATTGCTGCTGCAGAGCTGGTGGCCAGCTGGAAGGTTTTAGTGTTTAAATTCAGCATGCAGGGCAGCTCTTCTACATCTTCTAGGCTGCCTCTGCCTTGCTGGGCCTCCATTTCTCCAGTATATGTAAACGTACACTGATATCCTTCCGAAGAGGTAAACCACTTCAGTGATGTACTGGGCTGGTGAGGGGTAATCAGGTAATTTTGGAAAAAAAAAAAATTATTCATAACACAATTTGATTTTTATTACCAGGGTGCATAGTGGTTCTGACATACTGTATCAAATGATATGTTCTCTCACACACTTTATATTCCAGTTGCAGATTAATTCCCTTGACATTCATCATACCAGTTCAGCTAATATTTTTGTAGATTGTTTTCCTCTGATTATAGTATTTCACATAACATTTGTGTTCTTCAAAACAATCAGAAGGTTATTAGAAGGAAAAAGCTCTCGACATTGCTGACTAACAAAGCACACACAAGTAAGCTCAGTTGAGACCTGTGTAGTGTGGGTGTTCTCTTATGCACAAGCCTCTTTGGTATGCACATCTTACAAAACCACTTATAATAAACTGCTTCTAAACTGCTCTAGGTTACAATTAAGATATCCTTTTCCTTACCCTCATCTCTGCAAAGTGTTTTGCTACTGTGTAGTAAAGACACTTGAAAATTAGAATCTAACAGGAGACTTTACTAATACTGACCTTGCTTCTTGTGTATATTACACTAAAGATTAATTGAACGAAAGCTAATACTACACAAATTCACATTTTAAAGCTCTACTTGTCTCTTCATAAGAAATGGATACCCTTGCAATCCCAGAAATGCAGTATTTGTGTTTATCATGCAGATTAAAATTTAGATGGTGAAACATCTATTGCTGAGCTAAAGAAGTTTTTGCTCTTTCCCCTCAAACCCAAAACACATTGGTTACCTATTCAGTCTCCTTTACTGAAGGGTCTAAGCAACCCCAGTCTTCCATGTACTTAGTCTCAATATCCTTGCAAGGAGAGGACAGGCTAGATGAGGGTGCCCGAGTCTCAAAGAAACCTGCATAAAACTGAAATCAGGACTTGCAAACACCAAAGTGTTCCTCTAGCTACTAGACCATCCTTATCTGCCACAATAAAAATGAATGAATTCACCACAACACCACTCAAAAATAGAGCTTCAAAGCAGAAAGCACATCAGATTAAGAGCTGGGTGCTTTCCAGAAGAAATGTTTTTGTTACTGATTCTCATTTTTTGCGTAACAGAGTCCTTCTTCTCCTCCTTCTGGAATTCTTAAAGGCTACTGCAAATGCAGAAAAAGCATCTAAAGACACAGAACTTGTATTGATTTTTTTTTTTTTTTGAGAAAGAATTACTGCTAATTTTTTTCAGAGGGATCTATCTTAAAGCCTTTCATGAGTGAAGTCTGAGATCAGCATGAGCTGCTGTTCCCCAGAAGAGTACTAAAAGGGCAGATTAAAAATGGAGGACCAACTGTGAAATTTAACAGGTAATTATGAAAGCAACTGCAAGGAAAATATTCTGAGGTGACAGGCCAGAATAAAGATATCTACAACACTTAAGTTAAAAAGGCATGTTCCTCCCTTTTGAAGCCAATTATCTTACTGTAGCTCGAACTATGTTTATCACACCTACGCCTGGCACCAGTGCAGGGCATTCTGAGGTATTAATAACTGGGTTATGCATTTTGAAGGGAGCATTACATGAAAAATAACAGTATTTAAGGATGTAACAAAAATGCTATCAGTGGTCATTTTTTTTTTTGAGACTGCAGGAAGCAGCCTGGGCAAATATGATAGTACACAGCTTCTTTCCAGGACATTTTATTCTCAATTCAAGATATCCACAATTACAAGGAATAAACTTGCATTACAACTAGCTGATATGTCATCCAGTAAAATTTAATATTGCTTTCCCAGAGTATGGGAAGCCACATAAAAAGAAGATCATCATTTCTCTAATAAACATGCATCTAAGATGATAGTAAGCAGACCAATTACTTTGAAGTACACCTTGAAGGATTTTGAAAGTAAATTTAAAGTAAAAACGGTTGACGTAGGCAGATCATTTGAAATACCAATCTAGAAAGCTCACTAAAAGCAAGTGCTTACAGCTGGAAAATGCAATCAAAGTCTAAAGAGATTAGGCTGAGATGATGTAAAGTTAGAATATTACGCACAATAAGCTTGTTGCTGAAGGGCAGATTTGCTTCCATTATAGCCTTTACTGGGAAACAAAATAAAACATATTTTAAATGTTATTTTAAGGCAGATTGATGATGTCAGACAGGAAGGAAACAACTGAGATGACAAAACTTACTCTTCAGTGCCTGCTAAAACTAAGCAGTGACCAACATGATGTTACAGTGATCATCTATTTGATTTTCATCATTCTTAATTCCTTCCAACCTTTCTTCTTCTATGCTGGTGTCAGCGTCCTGGCTTCATGTTCAGTGTCTGCACCAAGTCCTCTAAGTCTAAGGGTCTGCCCAGAGCAGAAAGCACAGCTTTTGGCAGCAGGCAGCTTTGAACTACCAAGTACATCTGCCCAGCATCTGTCAGTCCTCTCTACAGAAACACCAACATGAGGCACAGGACCTGTGGGTATCAGCTCAGAGACTCTGTTGGGGCTCTTACAGGCACTGTGCAGTGACATATGAGCTGAGCCTGAGGGGAACCTAATATGCTTACTGGATGGTAAACAGCAGAGAATAATGTATGCCAGTGCTCTTGTCCATCTGTAGCCTTAACTTGAGAACCCTTTCTTCAAAATCCAAAACCTCTTGCTTTCCTCCCTTTCTTGTGTGAGGATTTCCCCTCGGTGTCCAGAACAATTAAAGGCTCTCCTACTAATGACTCATGGCCATTCCTTTGCATTTTGCCCTACTTGGATGGTAGGAAATCAAAGATGAGATGCTACGTGACAAATGTAGAACACATGAGGATAATGAAACTAGTCAGCAACCACAGCCTGATTAAGACATACTACAGCAACCACTCTAATACTGATTGATGACATTCCCCCTCCTATCAGCAGTATTAATAAAAATCCCTTCTGTAACTATTTTTTTGCAGAGCTGCCTTAAATTAAAAGTCCCAAGGCTACACAGAACATGTGATAAAAGACATGCAACTGATCTCAGAAATGCCTCGGAGTCATCTGCTTCACTCCTAAATACCGAACTTTATCTCTTATGTAGGTATTTCTTTTCTCTGAAGTCTTCATAACCTTTTCCAGCTAATATAACAACCTCTGGCAATAACTTTCAACAGTACCCAATTAATTCACTAACCCAAGACCCAAAGGTTTTTGCTCCTAATCCACAGCTTCTAACTCCAACTGTACTCTTTAGTCACTGTCCAATTGTAAATTCAAGACAAGTTTCTTGTTCTTGTTTGAAAAATGAAGAGAAAAAAAAATTGGCAGTTGTCTATCTGCCCTCAAACCTTGGCAAAACCATCTATCTAAAGGGAAAAACGAAGCTTCTTCTCCACAAAGACAGCAAAATCAAAGTCCATATCTTAAGTATCTCACAATCTAAAACAAATGGAGGAAGAGATAAAACACATGGAAGGTTCAAGTTTTAAACACTATCTTTTTGTGATAAGTTAATACAGTATCTACACAGTAACAGTTCATACAGGTGGGTGGTGAGCATTTGGGCAGAAGTCAGTTTTACCGAATAATGATACAACATAGTTGAAAACCATATACAAATTAACCAAGTTCTCAGCACAAATGGTGGCCCAAAGACTGGCAAAGGAAAACTTCCAGAGGAAACATCTGAGATAAATAGAGAAAAAAAACAATGATGCAAAAACCAAGTGGAAATCAGCATGGAAGAGTTAAAAAACAGGAAAAAGAACAGAGGAGCCTGGAAGGAAATGCGTTTAAGAACCGGAAATAGCTTTAAGATATTTCTCCACAGCCTAGAATAGATGAAAAAAAAAAAAGGAGGACACAAAAAATTAAATGTGAGGGATTCAAGAGTTTTAACATTTCAGTACTGTGCTGATGTTAGATATTGTGTTGAAGAATATGTTCTGAAGAGCCTTGCAGGAATATAAAACTTGGGCCTTGAAAGATTTAACAGCCACCAAACCTCTGAGGGAAAAGCAACTGTGATATCACAGATCACAAAGCCATATCAGTTTGTTTAAGTGAACGAAAACAACATCTGCTGTATGATTTCACTACCATAGTGCACTTCTCTGCTGCTTTCCACAGCATTGACACAATTCAATTGAACTGATTCTTATTAGGGACAATGCACTCAACAGCTTGAAAGAGGCACAAGTCATACAAACCAGCAACGATCCTCTGGTTTTCACTCTGTTACTTCTAGGGCCACAAATTTCCACAGTTGCTGCTGGTGTAGCTTCACAGAGATGGCGCTAAACTGTGCCCACCTGCAGGTACAGGGTGCTATAAAAAGAACTGCATTGCCAACCCTCTTTCTAAATTTCTGTTACTAAATTGAAAAAAAAAATTAAGCGAAAAGTTTTGCTTCTCTAATTCTCCAGGCAGTTTACTCACACACTGGTCAGCACATTGTGTACAGTTAGTTCTCTGCTTATTTGGGTCATTTCCATAAGTGTGAAAAAGACTTAAACATGAACAAAATATTATCTGGAACAACTCTGAGTTTATATACTTGTGGGTTTTTTTCTTAAGTGTATTAGATTTAAACCCTAAAAAAAATAAATCTATATCCTGTGGGAGGAATGCAGAAATATTTGTAGAAATACACCCTGTAGCTCTCCTCCTGAGTGCAATAACCCCCAGAGCAGCTTGTCTGCTGTGGTCTGGGGCCAGCACCAGATTTGACAGTCTCTGGCAGGAGAACAGCACTGGAAATGCCCTCCAAGAACAATCAAGTCTGTAATGAGAATCACACAACATAAGAAGGTTTGCTGTGTAAGAAAGGACAAGTACTTGTAGAGGAAAAATACACCAATTTTATCCAGGAAAAGTGTGAACTCCATTCTGTGATTAATAAAAAAAATAAATCAGTTCTGTTGGTCATTTTAGCTCCCTGTTGTAGATAACTCATTTGATTTCAGAGAAAGCCAGATTTACAGATCCTTTCTCAAAGACATGCAAGTAATTTTACTTTTTCAGTTTTCCCTGGGTTTCCTCACTGTAAGCTTAAAACACCCACTAGAGGGGATCACAATAGCTAGCATGCCTTCCAGTCAGGAAGCAGGTCTTTGCCTGAACAAACCATGTTGTTGACCAGAGAAGATGAAGACAACCTGATGAACAAATGATGGATCTAATACAGAAATACTCTGTCCCAAGATTGACAGTGTACAGACTAATTTTAATGCTCAGTTCTCTACAAGACTGCTTTGAGCTAGTACCGCATCTGATTCCTAGATGCCGGTTCTTGTCCAAATGAAAATCCTTATCCAACTGGAATTAAAAATTATTAAAAATCAAGCCAACAGAGTAGTGCCATCTTGAGCTTCCACTGCAAATAATGAGCCCAATAAACCACTGTATAAATCAGAGAGCTTCTAGGGTCATGTTTTATGATCATAAAGTTGATACCTTGAAATCCTACTAGTTGGAAACACCCTCTAGTGTCCTGTGCCAGAGGGTGTCCAGAACTCACAAAAAAGCAGATGTGAAGGAGAAATGGAGGAGGAGGCTCAGCTAGTATAAGCCTGGCTTCACTCACCTCATGCTTTAGGAAGAGGCAGACGTTCAGCTCACCCCTAACACCATGTTTTTTCCTAATTCTACTTATCTGCTTTTTTTCCTGAAAAAGTCCAAATCTTGCCTTCCCAAACCTAAAAGTCAAGTCCCAAGGTGGTATCCCAAACCCTGCCCAGCTGAATCAGCCAACACTCTTGTCCCCTAGTTCCTCTGGTTAAGGAAGAGAATCAGGAGAATGGTACCCGGATTAGACTACAAGGGAAAATACCCTTTTGCTCACAAAGGCAGTAGGAGATCCTTCAAGAAACACGCACTCTGCATGTATTATTCCGGGGTCACTCTAAGGACACAAGAGTTGGAAAACAAAGGAATGAAGGAATAATGCAAAACCAAATAAAATAAAATAAAGCCCCAGGACACAGCTGGGAAATAGACATTCTGCTGGACACTAATCTCAATTTTGAAATAAAGTTTGGAATTTCCTTCAGGAAAGCTCTGCAATGTGCAGGGCAGGTTGAGTCACCAGTTGCTGGAAAGGCAAAGAATTGAAGAGGAACCTTGTAAAGCTGTGGGGCAGGACAGGAAGTGTGCATCTCTCCACTGGGATTGGCAGAAAGGATTACTTTTGCCTCCCAAACTCCAGACACACTGAAGCACGTACTCTGCCAGAGGATGATGGACCTGACCGTAAAGGAGATAATGATCCTGCAGATGCTGACTGCACTGATCATTTAGAAACGTCAGTTTTTCAGTCACTGATCACAGTGCACAGGCAGTATATTTCTTCAAGGAAATTCGATTTTATAAACAGAAAAAAATATCCTCATTAGATACTTCAGGGTTTTGAGCAAGCACAAAAACTCCAAGTGTTTTATTATTGCATTTTCAAGTGCACAAAAGGGTCTGTGTCTGAAACCTTAAATCTAAACAGTGCCCAGCAAAATCACTGACATTCTACGCAGAGCTTGCCTACATGGAGATATTTAGATCATTAATGGTAAAAGACTGACACTAAAGAAGTGCTGCTCTGGTTATTTTCTTTTCTTTTTTTTTCCAGTTATAACCTTCTCTAAAAGTTTCTTTCTTCCTGATTCCTTTCTTCCCTCTTTGAAGTACTTCCACAACCACGAAATAATCAAGCACCTTTAATTCATGCAGCAGCTCAGCTTCTCTGCTAATGGACTGAAAAATGTCCATAATTAATGAGGCAGGTGTAAAGAGCCCCAGAAAAAGCAATCCAAGGTAGGTAGCTTTTCCCCGATAACCACTTGTTCCCTTCTTCCATTATAAACGTCATTTTTGATACATATTTTGAATTAAAAGAATACTTCATATTTTCTTAACCTTTCATGAACCACAAACCTTTCCATGATCCTCTTGAGACAGTCAGAGAAACAGTCAAGTGTGTGAGCACCTGCATGTGTTGCAAGATAAAACGACCATTTATGACTGAGACAATTCCCAGAGTTATTTTGAATATTTCTGCAGTGATTATTAAATCTTTCTATTGTTTAAAAAAACATCTTTCCCCATCTGTGAAAGGCTCCAGTACGTATGGAAAGTGCATAACAAAAGTAAAGGTTTCGCACACAAAGACACAACAAACACCCTACTAAAGACATTTTTGTCTTTCAGTTACAACAGTTGTTTCCAATCTGTGACTAAAAGCTCATTTAAAGTAATTTAAAAGTCAGCAGTGTTCCCTTACCATCATTTATTTTACATTAATCTTCCTATTTCTAAATACAAATATATATTCTGCAAATTCATATCATGCAGTTCATAAACCTCTTAGTTTGCACATAAGAAAAATTAAACTGTACAAATGTCACTGCTCTGTTACCATTTGGAGTGGCAGATGTCCAACTGCCAGCTGTACACGTGCTGAATATGAAGCACTAATTATAGAGTAATCAAACGCTTTGTTAAACCATATTTAAGAATTTTACTGTCACTTAATGACTACACAAGTATTAGTAGATAAACACACATGTGGTCCATTAGTGCAGCATCTGCCAAGTTTTAAGCATATCCATAATGTGATGGATAAATGAGAACTGATGACTGGACAAATGAACTTTCCAAGAGCCTTTGACCCTGTCTTTCAATGAAAGCTCTCAAGAAAACAGAAAATTAAGCTGTCATGAGATAAAAGGTAGAGTTGCATCTTGTATTAGAAAGAGTCAAAGAGAAAAAAAAAAAAAAAAAAAAAGAAGAATTAAAAATAATAATACATAAATCTTTGTTTGTGGCAAAATGCATCAAAACAGTGTGAAGAGATTATCTTCAGGCTTAAGTCAAGTATACACCTTTACAACCTGGGAAAGGAAGTAAATTCATGCATTTTGTATTTGCCACTAACTCAAAAATACTTAAAATCATTAAAAAACCAAGAAAGCATGACAGCAGAGACCGTCCATCTGGCTTATGATTTTACTTCTGTTATATTACTCTTTAAAGGAAGGAACCCCTCTTTCAACTTTTTTTTTGACTACAGCACAAAAAGCAAGCTACAATGTTCATCCTAAAATACATTCCACAGCTGGGCACTATTCTGTACACTCCATTTGACTTTACACTCACCATCAATTAGTTTAATGTTTCCTTTACCTTTTTGCCTGCATTGTCCCCTCAGCTGAGGGAGCTCCCTCAAGGAGCCTGATAAATTTCCAGAGGAAACTTGTGATGTGGCTTCCTCCAATTAGGTCATTAAATTTACACACTCGAATCACTTTACATCTTAAAGTCTCTGAACCTGTGACATTGCCTTGTCTTAAATTGCACTGTAGAACTCATCTCTGTCATGTCATCTTTAAATCATTCAGTCTCAGCCAGGCAGTTGAGCTGATCACACCCAATTAAACATAATGATGTTTCTTTCACCTGCCACTTTACTGTTGAAAGGAGAGGCAGAGCTCTTGAAGGCAGACAGTTGACTTTATTTTATTTTTTTAAATTCACATGGGCAGTACCTAGCCAAACAGTCTCTGTCTGCTTTCCAAAGCCTCTGGTAAAAAAAGGCAAAATACAACAGGATGCCCAAGAGGAACAAGTAACAGTCCAGATGTGGCAATAAAAATTCAATAATAATGACACTATTCAAAGTTCAAGTAAATTTTGCAAGTTAAGTTCTCAAGGAACAATCCCCAGGCAAAACAGAGATCTGGGCATCGTTGGCAGCAGCCTTTTTTGAGCAATGCCTAGAAAGAAATGACAGTATTTTTGTGTCACTGTTCACAACGTGGAGAATGCTTGGATGCCAGACTACACCAGCCAACATGTGAAATCAGATATCTCACATCTAACAACCTAAGTAACAGTTATCTCAATCTCTTATTTCTTGTCTTAAGCAAAAATTAGAAGGATTTGAGGAAGAGCAGCAAAAATAGCTAGAAATATGGGCAGATTCTCATAATTTGTTTTTTTTTTCTAAATAAGGAGTCCCATAAGGAAAGCCCAGTCACAAGTATTTGCTTACCAGATCTCCAATGTAAACAAAAAGCAATGGATTTAACTCTGGTAGTAAAAAAAAATATATAAAAAAAATAAATTTTTTTCTTATATGGAGGTATCAGAATGTACTGGGACAGGACCAGAAGCCAAGAAAGAAATGATTTCACCAATTCCTTGAGAAGATCAAAACAATCTAGATGCTTACTGCTGTAAATGCCAACATAAGGATATACTATCTCAAAACCAGTCATGTTGTAGGTGATGCATATTACTCATGGACAATGATAATTCAAGGAAGTATTTCACATAACTGGAAACATCACTCAAGTTTGAGCCAAACTGAACCAAAGCACTCTATTCATAACAACAAATTCGCCCCTATGACTCTCCTGACTGAGAATTACAAGCCCTCATGTACCACACAGGGCTCCTCTGAATTTAAAGTATTTGTTTGAATTGATACTACTCTACATGTTTTCAGCAAAGGAAATCTGTGAAGGTTAGTTATATTCATTCATTGTATTCTACAACAAAAACTCTTATTACAGGGATGACAGGAGTGCAGAAAGGGTAAGGCACATATCACATAGACAATGACATCAAAACAGACCCCCAAACCTTAATGCTATGTGGGCTAAACTGACCTGAAACATCAATCCTGTTCAAAAAAAGGAGTAAACCGTAACAACTGAGCACTAAGCATTAAAGAGCAGAACTTATATTTGCCCTTGTTCTGTTTGCTTGGGTGGGAGGATGGTGGTTTTATCCTTTATTACTTCTCACTATTTAGTGTACAAAAGTTTGGGTAATTGAGCATTCAAGCACGGGGATCTGGAAAGGATTAGTTAGAGGGAAATAAAAAAAAAAAAAAAGGAAAAGAGAGCATCTATACTACTTGCCCTTTAGCACACAGTAGTCAGTCCAAAAGTCCTGAGAACCCCTGAAAAAGGAATTACTACACCATGCAGTAGGTTTGATCAGTAGGGGATGTAAGAGTCATTTTAGGGTTTAGCATAGTTAAGCTCACAAAACTATTCTTTTCAACTGTTTTTCCATTTCAATCGGTTTAATATTCTACAGAAGGCTGTAGAGCAGTTAGTCATCCACCTCCACAGGGGAGGAAAACTGGCTAGGGACAGACTCAGAAAGGCAGGAAAAGGTATTTTTCATTATTAAAAAAAATGAACTTTTGAACACAGGTCATTGTGTTTGGGGTACATCAAGAGAATGCAAATATACAGCGCTACAACAACACCTTACCTCACTTCCACATCTCTGACTACATACAATGGATTAGCTGCCGTCACTTACACTAGTTCTTTAAGGAGTGAATGGCAAAGAACTGCATGTGGGCTTTTGGAACACAGTGTAGCAATTTGTACTAAAAGTACCATATTAAAAGCAAATTGCTAAATGGCACAAAGATGTAATGTGCACAACAAGCTTTCAGTTTAGCTCTTCAGTCTGCAACCTAACAATATTTGGTTTGAACATGCCAGTATCCTTAAGCTTTGGGCCTCCAATAGTTTCTTGATTTATAACAAACATCTAATGCAAAATTTTTAAATATCATCAGCTTTAACTGAGTGGTACCAAGTCAGAAACCGATTTTCACTCTTCTGTAAGGTAGCACTAAAAATAATACAAGCTGATGAGAAATATATTTTTGTACTTTCTGGTTTGTTTACTCACTGAATTTGAATTATTTTTTGGATAGAATACGAAGGCCATAAGGGTACAGCAATGACAGAAGACCACTGGGCCACAGAAGCCACGAATCTCTCAGCTCTTTGTAAAGCAACTGGATTTCAGGGTAACTCTGATCTTTCAAAGTAATCAGCTTCACATTAATTGCTTCCGAGAAAGTTGGGAAAGACCCCTAAGTTGTTTTACGGAAGATACACTGTTAACCACTTTAGCTGGCTGATATTTAAATGCAGTGGGTTCCTATCATGGCAAAAAAAAGCAAACAAACAAATACCACAAACAACCAACCAAACAATTACTTTCTTGGACCCTAAAAGTACTGTTAAGAGTGCTTTATTACTGCTGAAGAAAATTTAAACCATCTTACCATCTCCACTGAAATTAGCTACATTTAAGCTAACCCTAAACCCAAGTGGGCTTACTTACTGTTTTGCATTTTAAAGTTAGACCGTTTAAATGCTTTAATTTACAGCACAGCCCTTATACAGAGTTTTTTCAGTGCAACTGACAGACCAACAAACTGCAATCCCAAATACCAAAACCATAAGGAAGGATCAGACCTTCTATAATTACTCCCTTTTTCTTCACAAGCCTTTCCACCTCCCACCATTAATCTCATCCTCATCTTCCTTCTCTTGAATAGTCTAGAAGTGGACAAAAAGTATCAGTTCACAAGGGCAACAATAAGGGCATTATTCAAAAAATTTACATGCTAGTCAAATTTATTTTTATATGGGTAAAGCAACAGAACTTCCTCTTCCCTGTAAGAATTATCTCACAAATCATGCTTTACCATGAGGAAAACAAAAATACACACTCTGCAAAAGTCTCATTCTATTTAAAAACTTCTAGGCTTGTCCCATTTAAGAGTATTTAATTTTGTTCCCTTTTCAGCCACCCTGACTCTTCTCACCATAAATCTACACACCAACTTCCTTTTTCCTCTGAGTTTCTATGCTGCCTATGCTACTGTTGTTCATTTCAGGTCCTGTTCTCCTTCCCATTCCCACACTCTGAAACCTCTTTCACAACTATTCATTTTGGTTCCTCACCCATATCAGTGTTTGCAACCAGGAGTCACAGCCTGGCATGGACACCCAGAACCTTCCATCTCCTGCATGCCAAGGTCCTCCAAAGTGCTGCTGAAGCATCCCAGCTATGTGAAAGGCCTCCTCAGATTGCCCACTCCAAGCACTTCAGGGGACGAGAGCCTGATCACTTCAGTACTATTTTCCTAGGGCTCCAGCATTTCAAAAGCAGCCGCCTGCCTTATACGTGTGAAAGTTTTTCGTAGTACAGGGCGTCTGTCAGGCGGCAGCACGTAGTTATAACTACTACACCCTTTAAAGTCACTGTCTAGGATATAGAAATATTTAATTTTTCAACAAAACCTCAGGGACATAGGTCTTAATCCTCTATCACCTGACACAATACACCTTCCCAAACACCTGATGGATGGCCCTGTAGTTGAAGCCCCTTCTTTCTCTAAAACATGCTTTAATATAGCTAAAATCCCGACTGTTTCTTAACAACAGAGTTTTGAGGTTAAAACGGTGGCCTGCTCTCTTGCCACTGCTCTGAGCTATCCTAAAAGTTAACCACCTGCCACAGAGCGACCCTTCGAGCTACTCTAACTCCCACCACCTGCAAAAGAGCAACTTGATTGATGATGATCATGACCCACCAAAAACTAGTTTGGGGAAGGTATCTCCCCTAGATGAAGATGTGTCTTCTATGTAAAGACACCTTTTCTGTGCCCAAATAGTTTCACGTGGTTTGACTGTCCAGGCTGGGCAGACGCTTCCATCTCAAGGGGAGCAGAGCTGCAGACCCATGTGCCTTCGCAGCGTGGCACCCCAAGCACTTCAGTGAAATTCCCCCTCTTCACCCATCCACGTGGTGCCACACCACCACCGCAGCTCCCGTGATAACGCCGGGACCCACCTCACCGGCCACCCCATCTCAGCCCTCCCCGCAGGCCCCCGGACACCCTTCTCCTGCCCTACCATCCCTTCGGACGCAGGCCGAAGGGACACACTTGGGATAGGAGCCCAAACAACACGGTGGGGAGAGCAGGGGCTACAGCACCCCCTCCTTACGGCACAGATTACTGGTGGAAGGCGGCAGGAAACATCCATTTCCACCCAGCGGGGCTGGATGAGGGGAAGGGGCGCCGTCACCCCGCAGGAAAGAGGGGCCAGGGAGGAGGGGGGACTGCCCCGCCGCGGGGTGGGGGCACGGAGGCGGAGGAGGGACGCGGCCCCCGGGGCAGGAGCCGGAGCCAGAGCGGCCACTCACAGAACTCGGCGATGTAGAAGGACACGGCGTAGTTCTCCTCGCACCACTCCAGGGTGGAGGTCGGCGGGCCCCAGTAACCCTCCCGGTCGGCGGCCGGAGCCATAGCGGCACCCGCTTCAGGCTCCAGCGGAGCCAAGGGAAAGGGGAAGCGGAGGGAAGAAGGCGCCGGGCCCGGAGCGCAGCACCAGCGGTGGAGGACGAGGAGGGAGGGAGGGCAGGCGGGGGCCGGCGCTGGGCCCGCCCGGCCGGGGGAGGAGCCGCAGGTCGCCATGGCGACGAGCTGCGGCCTGGCCGGGGGGGATAACTAGGGGCAGGGGAGGAGCTTTGTGGTGAAAAAGAGGGATTTAGGGAAACTTTGGGGGGGGGAAGGATCGGTGTGCGGCATGTTTGGCTCTCAAGGAGTCCGCGCGATGCCCTTGTGGGGATGAGGCGGGACGGGCAACATCACGGTGCCCTGCTCACCCGCTTTTCAAGCTGGTTTGGGGCCAGTGAGGAGCTTTCCTCTCTCTGCTTTCCTCACCGGTTTTCCTTGCAGACTTCAGGGAGGGTTAGTAGTGCAAGTGGGGCAGCGTGCTGCATTCGTGCTGTTACAGCAGGGATTCACAGAGTCGTGAGGTGGTTTGGGTTGGGAGGAACCTTAAAGGCTATCTAGTTCCAACGCCCCTGCCATCGGCAGGGACACCTTCCACTAGACTAGCTTACTCAAAAGCCCCATCCAGCCTGGCCTTGAGCACTTCCAGTGATGAGGTATCCGCAGCTTCTCTGGGCAACCTGTGCCAGTGCTTCACCACCCTCACAGTGAAGAATTTCTTCCTTAAGACAGGGAAGAGGCAAATGTTCCTCATACTTGTGGGCTGAGAGGAGGAAGGAGGTTTTTTATAGCACTGCCTACTACACAAGGGTTTTCCTCTCATCTGATGCCTTATTTAGTTTCCTCAGTACTTACTACGTGTACTATACTTACATCCATAATATGCAAACTGCTTCTTAAGCAGAGTTGGTATCCAAAGGCAAGTAGAATCTAAAAAGGGAAAGACTCGAAACGCATGGGAAAAGAATAAAGCGCACCAGTAGAGGCCTCATAGTACCCTGTGGGTTTTATGTTTCACAAGATGGTCCAAAGATTGGATGAGAAGCTTTGGGAAGACCTTGGGGACTGTACACAGTGCTTAAACCCTGCTGGTCAGCTGAATTTTTTATACCCACATATAAATACACAAACCTCTTTTCCCAAATTTTATTTCTCCTCACCTCCCCTTCGGTAACTAAAAAACTCCAGTCTAAACACAGACTTTTCCTGGTGTAAATTTCAGGATACATCTATCATGAAGACTAGCCTGCCTTCTGCAGTTCAGTTTATAAATAATTGCTTTCAGCATTAGGCAAAGATGTATTTAACGTGTATCACTATTTGTCATAGTGTTACACAGCCTTCAAAGCAAGATTTATTTTAGTGATGGCAATGACAATACACTTAAATGGTAAAAACAGCATCAAATAACTGTGGCTTTTTACATGCAGATCTGACTTTATATATTTTTCAGACCTAGATTATCCTTCTCAAATTTAGACTTTCAAAGCTGAGGGCAGGAAGACTACCAGATTGATCCAGATGCAGAAAAGATGCTTACAGCCATGAAGAGGATTCTGGCCTGTTTGATGCATGTTAGCTTTTTGGACTTTTGAAGGTTCTGTTTATATAGTAAGGAAGTTTTTAGGGCTCTCATCTATCTTTTGTTATCATGGTAAACTATTTTAAGGTTAAAAGTTCTTAACAGAAAATGAATTCGAAGTTTGACATTGCAGTTGCTCAGAAACTAAAGAGAGAACTGTGAAATATCTTAAACAGTAGCTAATAGATATTTGCTCACCAAGACTAAAAATGGGAACAATATGGAAAAAAAGCAGGCAGTTTTTGTAATACTGAATTACAGTTGGCTTTAAATAAACAATTAAAAATATTGATGTTTGTTTCTTTTCTCATCGTGTGCATGCTGACCTCGAGAAGATTTTTCACCACAATAGAAACAGAAGTCAGACATGAAACTGGCTTTAAAAATGGGTGAGATAAATTAATGGAAGATTTTATGCGGTAGACAAAAACAGCAGTGTGGGTTGTCATCCATTCTGATGTCCATAGACGATAAAAATGCATAGCTAGCCCTTAATTTGAATCATTGGGGAATTTTTATTTATTTGACACATTTCTGTAGTATTTTCCATCACAATATGCATTTACTTCTGACTTTTCTGTGGTTTGGTTCTCTGCTATTGAACTCTGATGAACCTTTCAGTCCTCAGAAGGGTAGTATTGAAGAGGCAGCCTGAAAATATCTTGTAGAGGTAAATTCATCTTCCACCACACCAACTTTGACCATCTCAGCTGTTACAATAATACATATCAAAAGCATTACTTTTCCTCTGTAACCTTGAGCCATGCATTGTTATGTCCATTACTGCACTGGATATAATGTGACAGCCTGAAGTTATTTGCATCTAAATGTGGTCTATCTGATTAAAGGGTCAAACTTACCTCTGTCCAGGTGTTGGATTTTGTTTCTCTGACCTGTATGACCTATGAAGGGAATGTCTTGTTTTTGAAATAACAACACACCAAACATAAAGCTCCTGAAATGCTTATTTTCAGTAATGCTAAAAATGTACTTATGCTGATGAAGTAGTTTCCTGTGGCCTCGGGTTGCCTGTGGCTAAGGATCCTCTTTCCACACAGTTTTATGTTGCCTTGAAACCTTGTGGCTTAACTGATCAGTGGTTAATTGAGTCATGTCAATTTACACCACTAGAGGGATATGTCCTGCTAATTTAGTGTGTGAATCCAGTACTATTTTGCTTGGGAATGGAAAAGGGTTGCTATTCAAAAATGGCACATGTTCAGCTTATTTTTGTGATCAGTGAAATTCAGGGAATGACACCTGAAGAACAATATTTTAGTCTCTCTCTGTTCTATGTAAACACTTTATCATAGCTTGTGCTGCTGATTGTTTCATTTCTGCATAAAATGGGACCTAATAAGCAGATTGATTAGAACTCATTATGGTGATATATGTTGGAGAAGATTGTACTTACTTCCTCTCATCAGTGTATATGTGCAAAGGGGAAGATAAAATTGACATAAAATCTTGAAAATGTTTTCACTGCTTGGTTCTAATAATGTTCAAATAAACATGTCAGTCACAAAAAATAAGCTGATTTTTGTACTACAAATTGCCTTTTCAAATTTTACAGTAATTATTGCAGAACGGGTTGGAAGGGACCTTAAAGATCATCTAGTTTCAACCTCTCTGCCATGGGCAGGAATATCTTCTACTAGACCAGATTGCTCCAAGTCCCAATCGACCTACCCTGAACACGTCCAGGCATGAGGCATCCACAGCTTCTCTAGGCAACCTGTTCCAGTGCTTCACCATCCTCACAGCGAAGAATTCATTCCTGATCTAATATCTAATGAAGTCATTCCTCCTTGTCCTGTCACTCCATGCCCTTGTCAAAAGTCCCTCTCCAGCTCTCTTGTAGCCCCTTTAGGTACTGAAACTAGCTCTAAGGTCTCCCCAGAGCCTTCTCTTTTCCTATATGAATAGACCCAACTCTCTCAGCCTGTCTCCATAACAGATGGGCTCCAGCCCTCTGATCATCTTATGAACCTGTCTCTCTTGTAGGATTTTTTTTTGTATTGGATCATAGCATTTACATCATCTTAGGTGTGAAATCCCAAGTCATGGTTCTCAGCTCTAAAGTCTCACTTCCCATGATGATATTGGTTTCGAAACACTACCTCTCAAAATGTCATTATTGGCAGCTTTCTGAATTGTCTAGTTCATACTGGTTATAGAAAAAGGTCATTAACACCTCTAGATTCTGCAAGCCTGATCCTGTGTAACATGTAATTTTTCTCATTGCTTTATGTGCAGATAGCATGAGCAAGATGCTAAAAACAGGATTATAAGGGGCTGAATCAGAGTCTTTGTAATGTACCTTGAAGTTTGAGGGTTCTTTATGAGCACTGGGGCTGGGATGAAGGTAATTATGCCTGAAGAAATACCACAGAAACTTATTGGCACCCGAATGAATGAAAAAGAGAAGTTGTTTCCCAGTGTGGAGAAGGATTTGATCAAAGAAACTTCAGTGGGCTTTCACAGACCTGATTGCTTGTTCATCTCTAGATAAAGCAGAAATATCTGTGCTGGCGTTACATGGAGTCAGGCATTTGTAAATAAATCATCATCAAAAGGACTCGTGTCCTACAGCCATACAAATTTTCATCATTTCCCCAGTGTAATATGACTGTTCTTAGTCACATTCTCAAGGCTATTGTGTGTATTTTGGCAACTGATTGGGGTAGTGATTGACAGCATCACAAATTGCAGCTCTGTGGATGCTGTGAGCATCCAGCACTGATGGGCTCAGGTATGAATATAATCACCTGAATAGTGTTGATGGAAACGGATTGCTGAGGACAGGTATTGAGGAAAGGAGGTGTGACCTGCGGGGGACAGGACATTCCCTCATGCAGAGGATGGTTCAGTCCTATATCCAGTCCTCAAAGCCAGTTTTAGGGAGGTATTTTTCCTCTCCATCTTTTTCCTCGCACAAGCCTTTCTGCTCAGGTCTGATCAGTTGTGTCCCATCACCTTTAATATCAAAATGTGAGGCAGGTGATAACATCCACAGCAGGTCCCATTTTACCAAAATGAGGAAGTTTGCTTTTTTTCTAGCAGTGGATTAGGCTGAAGCTTTTCTGCACCTGGTGTTTACTACCCTGTAAGCACACAGCCTGCGTAGGTGTCTCCAAGCACCTGCAGCTTTCAACCCACTGTATTAGTATGAAGTAAAATTCATGCCAGTTTGCACTACATTATACGGCTGAAATTGGTAAGGGCAGAGATAAACCTGCTGTTCAGCCATTCCCAAGGGAGAAGCAGTTGACACTGGGCAAAGTGTGGAAACAGAGCTCAGCCTAGTAACTTCTTCAGTTATCTAAGCTTAATTCATCCTTATATGTGAATAAGAGCCCTTATCAGCTGCAAAATGTCTATGGTAAATGTACACCAGTTTAAGCTGAAACATCAAATTAAAATCTATCATGGGAGGGAGACTTTACAGAAGCACAAATGGCATGTGCCTCAGTCTCACTGAGTTTCAAAGAAATCTTGGAATCCGTCTGCCTTTGTGCTTTGGAATTCTTCTAGCGCTTTTAAGTAGCAGAAGGAAATGCCATAAGAATTCAGTGTTTACACTTGTAAGCAGGTTTATCTTTAGGAAAAACATAGCAAGCTGTCTTTTTCTGCCTGCTAATTTGCATACACAGAGCTCAATGTGAAGAGACTCCAACGAACTTTGAAACAATATTTGTGTGTTAATATCAATTTGAATCTCGACTTAAAGGCTCAGTTCACCTCCTTAAATGCTGGCACCTTGTGTCGTTGGAGATTCTTCCAGAGCAACAGCTGAAGGCCAGGCAGGATGCCCTGGGATCACTGGAAGTTTCCTAAGTACAGTGTTATACCCCATATGGTGCTCAGCTGCTTTGCATCCGAGAGCACTAAATGGTTATGTTTCTATGAATTGAACTGAGCTAAGCTGTCTGGCTTCTTTGGCTGAATCAGGTTGGGTGAGGTCATGAATCCTAAGTCTTTACTCTCTTCTGAAAAGCACTCCACTCTGGTTTGAGGTCAATGAAGCTCCAGTTAGGATTTCTGTACTGGCAGCACCCGTGGAAGGTTCATACCTAATTGACGCTTGGACTTGCTTTTACATCAGTTGGCTTGAATTGAGGCATTTATGGGAAGCATTCTTACTTAGGATCATAGAATCGTAGAATAATGAAATCATTCATGTTGGAAAAGACCTCTAAGATCATTGAGTCTAACCGTTAATCCAGCAACACCATGTTCACCACTAAACACCATCCCTGAGTGCCATACCCACATGTTTTTTTGAACACTTCCAGAGATGGTAATTCCACCACTTCCCTGGGGAGCATGTTTCTTCTGAATATTATGCCACTCATTGGAGTAATGTGTTCTTAGGACAAATTTTACTCTCTCTATATGAAATCTGGAAGGAGAGCTATACTAGAGGATGAGAGCCATGAAACATTGGCTCTCTACAGTGCTTGAATAGGCAGCACTGAGTCCATCTGAAATCCCAAAAATTGTCAGTAACTTTTTTTAGATAGTGAGAACAGGAGCAGTGCTTCTCACTTTTTGTTCATATGCTACCTTCCTCCTCATGAATGGAGCTGAGAAAGAATTTGGAGGAGAACACATCGCTGATGCTCTCTTAAAATCAGCTCCTTTTGGGAAAGACAGGGGAGGGCACTGGCAGCTTGGAGTTAAAACAAGAATCTATACACAGCATCATGATATTACTGTGGCATGGAGGAAAGAGATTTGTTGTACAACAAACGTATTTTCAACCTTGCAGGAAATATTTTGCAGTGTCCACATTTTATGTGACTTGACAGTGTTTGAATCCATTGGATGGATTAGGCAGAACTCTCTGGTGATAGCAGCTACTTTGTGCAGGCAGAGGGCCCATGAATAGCAAGCTTTTGGATGTCAGTATGAGTTTGACAACCTGCCCAGCCAAGGTTCTTCAGGCTGAGGCCTCGTCCCATCTACATTCATGCTGCTAAAGTTTCTGGCATCACTGATTTCAAGGGCCAAGTCCTGGTGTTTATCCATCCTTCCCACTCATACCATTTTGTGTGTGTGACCATAGAATCACAGAATCATAGAATGGTTTGGGTTGGAAGGACCTTAAAGATTATCTGTTTTCAACTCCCCTGCCATGGACAGGGACACCGTCCACTAGACCAGGTTGTTCAAAGTCCCATCCGACCTGGCCTTGAACATTTCCAGGTTGGGGACTGTCACAACCTTCCCTGAGCAACCTGTGCCAGTACGTCACCACACTCACATTAAGGAATTTCTTCCTAATACACATCTAAACCTGCCCTCTGTCAATTTAAAGACATTACCCCTGGTTCTACCACTACATGCCCCTGTAAAAAGTCCCTCTCCAGCTCTCTTGTGATCAGCTGGGGACTGTAAAGGACTGCTCAGTGACCACCTTCTGCAGGAATGGAACTCCCAATGCTATAAGGATTACTTCAGGCAAATTTTGAAGGAAAAATATTGTAAGAAGCAAAAAAAATGGCTGGAAAACAGGATAATCTGGTCTGTGAGAGTTTTTTATCCCAAAACTGCAGTGGGAATGGATTTAGAGAATTTAGCTATTGCCATTGTTTCCCCCTTTTCTTATAACTTTCAGTTTAGGGAAAAAAGCACGCACAAGCCATTCATCAACTGTATTTTATATAATACAGTGTGTGAACCTGGAAGGTGATGTATTCTATAAAATGTTCTGTGTTCTATAAAATCCTCTCCACCCAATTATCCTCTGCTTGGCACTTGGTCTCACGGATAGGGAAAGCAATTTCTTCATATTGCTGCTCTTGAAAACCTCTGGAATAAACGGCGGAAAACCACTAGAAGCAAGCAAACAGTCGCAGTGGTAAGCAGATGCAGATATATTAAAATGTCAAATATTAAAAGAATTTTTTTTAAATTGAAATATCTTCAGTTGCACTGCACTGACAGTGCGGAAGACAGCTGCTATTCTCTTCCTTGATCTCTGAGAAAATGGCATATTTACCCCAAGCATATGCAAATTTTTCTACTTAGCCTGGAAATGAAGCACATTCTGCCCATATGATGTCATATTTCTCTCATTTACTCCAGGAAGGAGGAGGAAAAGATGGTTAAGTCATTATTTACTTGACAAAATCCTTTGTTACTTTTCTGGATATCACTACCAGTGAGGCAAACAACTTACACCTCAGCTAAACTCTTTTCTTCACCAAGTCATTAATAAAAGAGGCTGTTCACACAATTCAATTTTACTTTATTATCATAGCTTGGATATTCAGACCTATGAACTAAAATGGAGATAAGAGGAAACACAAATAAATGCAATAACACATTTCCACTTCCAACTTTCTTCTGGAATGACTTGTGTCCTCCTATTTCCACAGTAAATGGTTGATGATCAGCCTCAGCAGGAGAGGTCATTACTAGACAGAGAAAGAAAGGTATTTTCTGGAGCTTTTGTACCGTGGACCTGCTTTCTTATGGCATCAGCTACCAAGAAGTGGAGCTGATGTCAGAGAAGTGAGTCATAGAATCACAGAATCATCTAGGTTGGAAAAGGCCTTTTAAGATCAAATTCAACCATTAACCCAGCACTGCCAGGAAAGTAAATAAAAGGCCAGTGGCATCCTGGTCTTTATCAGCAATAGTTGGCCAGCAGGACTAGGAAAGTGATTGTCCCTCTGTACTCGGCACCGGTGAAGCTGCACCTCAAATCCTATGTTCAGTTTTGAGGTCCTCACTACAAGAAAGACATTGAGGTGCTGGAGCATGTTCAGAGAAGGGCAATGAGGCTGGTGAAGGGTCTAGAGAGTGAGTCATATGAGGAGTGGCTGAGGGAGCTGGGGGTGTTCAGTCTGGAGAAAAAGAGGCTCAGGGAACAATTTATGCTCCTCTACAACTACCTGAAAGAGGCTGTAACAAGGTGGGGGTCAGTCTCTTCTCCCAGGATACTAGTGACAGGACAAGAAGAAATGGCCTCAAGCTGTGCCAGGGGAGGTTCAGGCGGGACATCAGGAACAATTTCTTTGCTGAAAGGATTATCAAGCATTGGAATGGGCTGTCCAGGGAAGCGGTGGAGTCACCATCCCTGCAAGTGTTCAAGAAATGACTTGATGTGGCATGCAGTGCTACGGTTTATTTGATAGGATGATGCTTGGTCAAAGATTGGACTCAATGGTCTTGAAGGTCTTTCCCAATCTAAACAATTCTATGGCACACCAAAATTCGTAGATGTTCACACCAAAACTGAGAGTGGGTCCATTATGACTTTTATGAAAAGTTTCATCCAGAAGCTTGATATAATTATTTAATTATAATGTGAATTACCACCTAATTACAACATGTGAAGTTACATCATGGGCGTGAATCATGTTCTGAATTCTGCCTGTGCTAGAGCATTATGGCTCCAATGGTAAGTCAATATGATACAATACGGAATTACTGCACTGAGTGCTGAGCATGGAAGCTGCAGACAGTCTGAATCACTGAGTGGTTGTCTCCAGGCTCTGTGTTGAGTTCAAATGCCACATTAGGTTGTGACCTAAAAGTTAGGCAACACTTATGTATGGTTTAAACTTGACCCACTATGCTTAACACAAACCCTAAAATACCCTCCATGAATGCTGTGGGATTTCTGTGATCTGTATTAATAGCTTTGTAGCTTCCTGGTAGAACCTGGAGTGTGACTGTCTCAGGGACATGGATATAATGCCTCTCCTGTAGGCTAGACTTCAAAAGCCAAGTCTAGGTTTATCACCTGTAAAATAAGAAAAGGGCTTATAGAGTAAGCCCAGCTGGTCCCAGGACTGGCTTTTCTCTAGGACCATCTCCGAACAAGGCTGGGGAACTGTACTTCTGTAGGACTGAATTGTCTGCATCAGTTTTGCTACTGAAAACATGCGCCCTGTTCACGAACAGGTACAAATGACATAGGTTACAATATTGCTGATGCTTGAATGAAAGGGGAGTAAAATTCAGTGGGGCTCCAGTGCAGATTTGCTACTTTCTCATGCCAGTCTTCCCAAAGAAAACTGCAATGCACTCAGAGGCCACTGTTGTATATCAGCCCATTTGATCAAGGGCTAAGCAGTGCTTCTGGATGAATTAAATTGGGTTTTTTGATGCCATCAAATCAAAGATGCTCTCTACTAGTCAGTGCTCCTTATATGCCAGAGCCAACCAGAAATAGTTTAATACCTTTCTTCTTGTACTCCTTATTCCCGTACTTAAAAGGAGCATTTCTACCCACGGCTTCCATTGTCAGGGACCGTGCTATTCACATGACTGTCTCCATTTTTTAAGCCAACAGTCTCTAAAGGCTTTGGAGGCCAGACCGCTAATCTCTTGAGAAGTGAGTGTGTTTCTTGACAGTGTGATTGGTGTTGGCCCATCGCCCTTAATGGCTTGGCCCTCTGACAGCTGGCAGTGATTTTCTGATGGCTGTAGCCCCGTCACATGCCCCCTGACAGCAGCAGAATAATATTCTCATGCCTGCGATAATGGCAAATGCATTTGGAAAGCTCCTGAATAAAATTCCCGTCCTTGTCTCTTTTTATAACTCTGGTGTGCATTTCTGTAGCCCAGTTTCTCCTTGTTATTTTTATTTTAACCCTCTCTCCACATTTATTTCTCCCACTCTATTATTATTCATCATGTTATCAGAGTGGCATAGACAGACACTTCTAATTTCATCCCTTCTTGAGACTCAATGCTCTTTCTTTTGTTCTTTGAGCAATATTCCCCAGATATTGTTGGCAGGAGGCTGAGTCCTGTGTGAAACTGCCATGCAGAGCCCCTCTTAGTTTATTCATACCAGTTTCTAACAATGCCATTTCCATCTTTCATCACCCTTGCTTGCCAGCTTTGATATTTATTTTCAAAACATGCCTTTGACTCTTGTGTGGTTTCTCAGGAAAATCTGGGCTTGTTCCACAAACCTGACATACCTCCAAACTGAAAGTGCAGACAAGAACGTCGGGTGCAGGGAAGCAGGAGAAAGGGAGAGTCAAGGTGTAAAACCTTTTGCCTTAGCTCTTGGACAGTATGGTTTGCCCTCAGCTGAGTAGGAGGAGATGGCTGGGACTTAGAGCTCATCTACATGACAGGGAAGGACTCAAGAAAGCAGAATCTAGGGATTTTATTAATGGGACTTACTTATTATCCCAGAGACACTAGTCATGAGAGAGAGAGGAAGGGAGGGAGGTGATTGCTGCCAGCAGGCGGGAAATCTCCTGTTTCAGCAATTTGGGATGCAAGATTAATGTCTAATTCTATAAGGATTCTGGGGAGATAGAAAAGTAGATTATCTTTCAATACCCCTTTCAACCTGCCTACCAACAGACTGCTGGTTCCCAGGTGCCATGGAAGCAGTCTACTCTCCTCCCAGCGATGGCCAGCAATCAACAACAAAGATGATGTACTGAAACAATCCAAAATCCTTGCTGGGACAGTGGGATCACCCAAGCAAACTTGGTTTGCCCCTCTCTACCATGTGTCACTTGCTCTCTCTGCTGGGTAGTTGACACCCACCTCGCCTCAAGTGCTTATTCTGATTGCAGAGAAGGGAGTGGGTTTTGTCTGTTTTCTCTTGTTCCATTCCCCCCATGAGGCTCAAAGGAGACCTAAGGGTTTCTTCAGCAGCCTTTTTCTGCTTCCAGCAATGTCTCCTCCATTCCACAGACCTGGCCATGATGAGCTCTCCAAGTCTACCCCAGTTCATTCTGGGTCAAGGTACCAGCAGATGGTGCTCTAAGACCCCGAATTAAGCTTTTCTGCCCCATATCCCAGGGCAGGGGCACCTTGGCACAAGCACCCTATTTCCTCAGGGCTTTCCCACTCTGGGCACTGCACCTTGAAGCTTCTGTGGAGCCAAATGCTCAAGAGAAAGTTTCAAAGTTAGGTACGCTTTAACATCATTCAGCTCCCTTCATCCATCCATCCATCCATCCCCCATGGTCTTTTGTACCAGTAGAATTTTTCCTTGGCAGGGGGGATTTCCAAGTTAAGACAAACACGTTAGCTTCTTCTATCAGAGTTGATCTGTTCTCGAGAAGCTCAACCAGTTCTTTCCTCTAACTTTGTCATAAAAAACCGTGGATCATATCGCATCACCAGATATAACCTTGTACTGCCTTGACTTGAGCACAGTGCTTTGATGAAACTCTGTTCTAGCTAAGAGATGTACCCAGCAGTCCTCAGGATGGCCAAAGCTATTTTCTGTTAAAAAGAAAAATTTCAAGGAAAAGAAAAAAAAAAGCAGCAGTTTAGCTGATTATATATACCCTGGACTAAGGCAAAAAAACCAGCAGTGCTGGGGAGACTGAGTTATAGCTGTGCTCTGTAGTTTATGGGAGATGTAAGAACTGTGTTTACAAAGCAAGAAGAAGAGTGTAAAATGGTGCTTTTAAGCTGTCAGCTATTTATGTCCCTTGCTTGTTTAATTATGGACTAAATATAAAGGTGGTAGAAACCAGAGCATGCAAATACTTGGTGACTTGGCACAAAAGCAATGTAGAAATTTTAAATTCGTGCTGCACTGCTATTTACTTCATGGTGATGGTTTGTGGGAAACTGACAGCAAGAGGTGAAGGTTTGCCTGCAGTACCTACTGCATGGTGTCCTGCTGAAACTGTAAGGGGGAATTTGGGTTAGAAGGAGTTAGCAGGTTACGAGAACTGGAGTTTGGCTGTGTGACTAGATCTGGTATCCTTTCATTCCAGAAAATTGCTATGAAGAATTTCAAGTGAATGTGAGTCTCATTCCTGAGCCCCATTCTGGAGATGACAGCTCCCATGCTGGCTGTGTCATCCATTGTGGGAGGAAGAAGATGCTGGAAATGCTGTTTAGGAAGCCCTGTAGTGCTTGCACCTTTGCTTTTGGGAAGAGGCTGGGAGAAGAAACAAGCAATTTGATAGAAAATTAAGAACTACGCCGGCAGTGAGATACTTGTCAACACTCCCTGTGGATAACCTTATGGGAGCATAATTATTTATAGACAGAAGTGTCTGGGAACTGATTTCTTTTGACGCTGTGGCCATGGCAGAGAAGGATAGCTCTACAGGGTGGGTTTTCAAAACCACTCAATTAGGAGCAATGAGGTGCAAAATTACATGTGCAAAGAGATGGAAACTTAGAGGTTTGAGGTAAACAGGGCCTTGCTGGCCTGCCAGCACGAGCTGAGTCCCAACACGTCAGAAAGAGAGCTCTTTTACAAGCAGTCTGATGGAAAATAGTTATTTTTTATGGTTATCTTGGAACACATGACTATGATATGTGGAGGTTGAAAACTAGAGATGCTTGGGTTATTGTTTGCTGCTTTGGATGCCCCTGTGTGTATAAATCCCTGCCTACACAGAGAATTTGGTTTCCTTCTTTCCAGAGGAGGAAAGTTAGAAAGAGCTTGATTTAAAGTGGAGTTTCTGTTTTGATTCGTTCTTCAGGATAAGAGAAAGAGTAGCTTTTTCCAAGAGGGAATATCCATCTGAGGAGATCATCAGACAGAGAGCTGATCAGAAACTGCTCATTTATAAGTGCAGCCACTAAGCTCTCCTTATTTTTATTCTTCTTTGCCACTACACACAACCCCCCCCCAAAAAAAGTACCACTAGACTGAAAATGAGTGGTTCTCGCCTTGGATAAGGAAACATTTTGCTCAGGGAAGATTTTATTTTACTGCTAAAGATTTCTTGGTCAGACTGGACTTGCATTTACTGACCCTTTGGATTTTGAAGGATCCAGTCTTTCAGATCACATTCAGTCCCTGGAAAAAATGTCTCTCCAGTTTTGCTTTTCCTGAGTATGGATGAACTTTGGTCTTGATAGGAGAGTGCAGCTCACTGCTTATTTTAGCTGTTCTTAAGGCTTATGCTGGTCTTTATCCAGGATATCTCTTGCTGAATTAAATTCAGGAGAAAGAAAGGAGGAAAACTGGTACCAAGTAAACCACTTTGCAGTAAAGACATTTCCCATGCTGTGCTGCAGCAGAAGGTGATGCTATTTTATAGAGTAAAGGAGCAACCACTGATTATGGGTTATAAAGATGCCCTGGTTGTTACTAAGACTGAATTTCAGATGCAATGATTTGAATGGCAAAGGGTTCCAAACATGAACTGTTGGCTCATTGGGTCACCCTGAGCATGATCTTCAGGCTGTATTGCTCCTTTCTTCTTTTCTGTTTCTCTGCTTTCTTATTATAATCTTGATCTTCTTCTGTGATGTATACATACAATACAAGAGTCTCCTTTTCCTGCATCCTTGTGTTGCAATATGCAAGCCCCATTCATCACTGTGTGGGATTAACTTCATTTTCCATCACACATCTAAACACAAACGTCTCCACTTCATTTGATTAGGTCACCCAAATCTCTCATTTTTAGTCACAGAAGAGAAATGGCCACTGCTAAAGTAATTCCCCAACCCATTTTATGTGCCTGCCTTAGGATAAATCAAAAGATGTATCATGGCTCTAAAATAAAATGAGACAACCCCTCACTGACTTGGATTGCCTATGCCAGTTCTAAAGGATTGAGATACAGTCCGACTAAAACTTTACCAAGCCTCATGTGCCAAATCAGCAAAAGGATTTTCCCCCAGGTATTTAAGAATGTAAACAAAAATCAACTTAACACAACAAGTAACCTCAGTGGTGTTGGGCAGTGCTTTGGTTCTCTTTGAAGTTCACACTCCCAATCCTCTGGGCTACTGATGCTTCTGAGTCCATGAGACCTCCCCAAAGGGCCAGTGGAGAGTAGAAACAACAGGCTTAGCCATCTCAGCTGTTGTACAAGAGTCTGTAGCTCAGTGAAGGAATTTGTCTAGTACAGGTTGAACACCTCTGTCAGAGGATATATCCTCTTCTGGGCTGTGCTGGTATATCCATTAGTCAGTTGATGATGGCAAACCCTGTCCTTGTCGTGATTCAGACTCCATGGTGTTGGTTCTCTCTGTCATTCCAGGTGCACCCAGGGCACACTAACTTGTCCACTTGGGAGAAGCATGTGTGGGGTGGTGTTGTGTCTACCACTGTGTGACCTGTGTCTGAAACTGAAAGGTGCCATGGACCATATGCTATCCCTGAACCATGGGCCAAGATTCACAGAGTGATCGGAGACTCCTGGTTTAGGGAAAATTTGTATCTGAGGCCAGTGGTATTAAAAGAGTAGCAGAGACCTCACTGTAGAAAATTTCCAATTTTAATCCCAAAGTTTTACCTTCCCTTAATTTGCCACTCTTGCCTGATCCCCAGAGCAGAATCCAGGATGGGCTTGGGGGCCAAGAAGAGCCATCCCCTCAGGGATGCCCCAAGCTCTAATCTCTGGGATCTCACACAAGCTGGTGCCACCACTGTGTTGGTCCATGTTCAGTTGTGTGATCTTGGTCCTGCCTCCTCTCCACACCATTGCACCCATAAAATGAGCTGTGTTCATCCATTAGGATGCAGAGTATGTTGGCATGGAGGGAGTGCCATCCATCAAGGAGCTCCAGTCTCTACTCGCTATGTGCCGGATACAGTGAATAAACATTAATGAGGCAATTTTTTGCCTTTTCCACTTTGTATGCAGAATAATTACTTTCCACCCTTGCAAAATATTCTGTAATTAAACTGATGTATTTCAGCAAGGCCTTGTGAGAGCAAATGATGTTCCTCTTTTATGGGGGCACTGTGACTGGTGAAATCCATTGCGACCTAGCTCTGCAAAGAACAACAGCATTTTCAAATGCCTCCCTTTGCTGGGTTTAATAGGCTGAACAAATGGAAGCCTTTGGTGAAATCAAAGATAAAGAAAGATAAAGAAAATCTTGTGGATTACAAAGAAAACAACCATCCAACTTAGTTCCTTTAAATGCCCTAGGACAGTGTAATATCAAAAGTGCAGGAGAACAAGATGAAACTCATTAATTCACTCGAGTCAGGAATGCCTGCTCATGAAAATGCAGGCAGGAATCTGCTGTCTTCTACGGTCTGGATTAAACTAAGGGGTGACATTTTCATGTGTTACACTCCCTGCTTTGTGAACATCCCTGCCGCAAGGGGAGCCCCTTCAATGCAGCATCTCCAAGCCATTGTGCTGCACTAGTCCTATTTCTTCTCAGAGACAGCTGTTGAAGCAAATGAAGGCCAAGAGCCTATTGCTTCCAGCCTCAAAGACAGCAGTACTCTTCTAGGAGCCTTTGCTTCAAAAGTAAACGGTCTCACTGTCAAACTGTAACTGCTGTCCTTGGAGCAGGCTGTTACAACAGCTTTGGAAATGGTTGGTGCTCTTTGCGTGAGCAGATTACAACCAATCAGCTGAGCCACAGCAATATCTTGGATGTAAACTCATTGCCAGGCAAAAGCACTATTACTGATCTGACTTCAGCACATGAGTGGAGAGGATGAGCCTAAACTAGATTACCCCTCATTATCTGCAGGCTGCTGATGAGCAGAGTAAAGTGACCTTGCGCTTATGTCTTCAGACATTAGAGACATGACATTCGTGGCTGCTGGTTTATTTGGGTGATGAAAGCAAAAGCAAAGAAGGAGTCTAAGTCCTCATGTAGAGGTTCCTAGCCAGTGTGCTCTGAGACCAATAACTACTTTGTGGGTAACCTCTACGGAAGACAGATGCAGCAGCAAACGGGGGAGACCTCTGCACACCACATAGGAGCTCAGCCCTTTATGCTTTGAGTCTTCCTAGAGTAAGTAAATCCATAAAGGCACTGACAAGACAGAGGAACTCAAAGCTGAAATGTGCAGGGCTCAGTCGATGGCATCAATACTGATATAAAATGCCTGTTCACCCCAAGAGCAGATTTGTGGCAGGTTGAGACATTAAACACAGGAACAGGAGTGGGATAGGAGGTGAGTGCAGCGACTGTGAAATTCTCACACTGTCAAACCAATGGCAATTACAAACTACTGCTGCCTCTCCCTCAGCCCATCTGCAGGGACCATGCCCTGTACCTTTTCTTCTCTACATCTCCACATCTTACATCCCATCTTTCAGCCTGATTTTCTTTTTTCTCCTTTTTATTTGGTGTGCAACCTCCAAAGAAAATACAAAACATAGAGAAAGATGAGTAAGACCTTAAGAAACATGCTGGCAAAATTGTGCTCAGAGCAGAAGTACATCAGTTTGGATACAGAGCATTGCTTTCTTTTTATCACCCAGTCTATTAACTACACAGGATTTGTCCTTAAGAAAAAAATATACTAAAATGAACTTAGAGGAACTGTGAGAGATAAGGGGAAGGATGTTTGTTTAAGTTATTTCTCATTGTGAAATGCTTTTAGCTCCAGATGTTAGGTAAGGAGCCAGCTCCCCATGTTCCTTTCCACTAATTAAAAGTAAAAAAAAAAAAAACCTGGAAGTTTACCAGACATTCTTTATGCACAGAATTAATACCTTTCTATCTTTCAGAGATAATACATTGATCTGGAGGAATCATATCAGAATATGAATATCTTTATTCTAATTCCAACTCAAATGAACATTTTTTTGGCTGTAATAAAATCTAACCATATCAAGTGGCCTTGATTTTCTGTTGCAGGATTGTGGCTTGGTGCCCTTAGTAGAATCATATGGCTGCATCTGCAGATGGGGTAAGCTGGTTGATTTACCAGTCAGGTAAAAGCTAAAGCTATTCATTTAACTGGAGCTCTAGCTCTGATTAAACAAAGAATGCAGCCCATTGTTTTCAGTAAAGTTATCTTGAGGTGATGCAGCAGATCATCAGTGTTAGAATCAAATTGCCTGACACAGGACACAGGAGGCAATTAGTACAAAAAAACTGGAAAAAAACCCAGATTTCTCAGAAGTGGACATTCAGGGAGACAAAGAGAAATTCAGTGGGGTTACTAGAAAAGGTGGTGTTGAACAGAGTCAGCCCTTACACTAAAAATGTAGCAACCCTGAATCTCCTGCCTGAGACCAACTCCTAGTCAACAGCCTGAAAGAAACAAAGCAAACCCCTGCCTCCCTCACAAATTCTTGCCTTTAAATGTTTACTTGTTTTCATATCAAACACTCAGGTTGGGCGTCTTCCATCTTGGCTATTATCATCACCAAGGAATGAGCTTCAAATCAACCTTCTTGGAAGCTGGCTTCTCAGGAAACTTTCTTCAATAACTGGTTTATCATGTCTTCTTAGAAGGCCTTTCAGAAGCATCAAAGCACCCACTAATTGTTCTTCTTTGCCTCACAAATACCTGGATATGTATGGATGCATAAGGATCATCTAAGACTGGTTGATTCTAAAATATTCCATTATTTTACTCTCAGGTAGACAATCAGGAGTCAGAAAAATATTGCTACAGTCAAGTGACTTTGACTGAGCATTGCTCCCGACCTTATGGTTTTCATGGTTTGCCAAGGTCTTAGTGTTATTCATGTCATTCCGGCCTTAATGCAATTCCTGAGAGATTTCTAAAGCTCTAATCTTCCTGCACCACCTTAAATGAGCTCAAGGAATCACCCACTCCTACCCTAGGTAGGGGAAACCCCACAGCTGATGCTTGTGACTTGAGGAGATCAGTTGTTGCTTCACCAGATGCAACCTGGATTCCAAGACCAGATTGCTCTGAGTGTCCACTCAAAAGAAAAGAAAAAGCCCTCACATCATCTCTATAGATTCTGGATTTCAAGACTAGATATCCGTAATGACCCCATATACAGTAATATCAAACCGTATCCATCAGCAATAAGAGCAGAGATGAACACAGAGAAGAAACTAACGAATTTAATCAGGTTTCAGTTGCAGGTTCTAGTACTTAACGCTGTGCTAGAAATCCCCAGGCCAAGGGTGTCACACAAATCACCTGAGTGCCCACCTGGCAGAATGCCTTGGTGATATAGCTCCTGCCTGCACACAGCATGTGAGCCAGGAGAGCAGCTCATGGTCCAGGTGCCGAGCCCTTTCACAAAAGGGACCTTACAAGCAGAGAGGAAACAGAGAAGATGAAATGTTTGCTATACAACAGACACCTGTTAAATTAATCACAGTGAGATGAGTGCTAATTGTTGCAGTAGACCTGCAGGATATGGAAAAACTGTTTGTCTAAAGCATGTTTTTAAGATGGCTTTTTGTAATCCTTTTGCTACCTCGTGGTTCTTCTTCCCAGTGATCCCTATGGCAGGTATTGTCCCATGAAAGAATGTCCCTGAAAGGTACCTTGAGTGCTCTCATTGGCCCCTCTTGACCCCTTCCTATTGGTTGTTAACCCCTTCCCGTTACCTGTAATTGGCTAACCCTGTGAACCCTAACCCTATAAATGTAACCCCCCAACAATAAATCGCTCTCTTGCCTCCTCTCCGCGCCCGGGGTGCTGTGTCTGTGCCCTGCCATGGGACCACGTGGCAGGAGGGGAGGGGGAGCAGCTTTCCCCTCCAGGCTCGGGGCCGAAAGGAACCCCTGAGCTCTGGAGTGTTCCCCCTCCCCATCCACTCAGCCGGCGGAAATGGGTTCCTTCAAACGGAAACAGAACTAGAACTGGGTCGCCCCAACGCCAAGCGGGGGTAAGAGACCCGACAGCTAATTAACCGATCATGCTAATGAGGATGTTGGGTTTTGGCAAAGCGTTTATTTTTTTGATTGCAGAGAGTTGTGGATAATGGTGAGGAGGATGAGACAATGTGATCCTGAGAGATTTCCGGGGGCTTCACATTGTGACTACAAGAAAATTATTTTAAAATTTTTCTATTAAAAAGGGAATTATAGTCTAACAAGAGAATAACAAGCTGATATCTCATATTGTCAGGTGCTCTTAGAGCTTTTTGGTCTTGGTCTTGCTGCCACAAAGAGCAATGCTTTTTTTGAGTGGGTGTTCCTGGTTATTTGCCTGGGAATTTACAATGCTTTTAAGTCAATCACACTGATTCAACCTCAGATATACTATAGATCTATCGAATTCCCAGGGGTCACCCAGCCCATGTTTTCCACCAAATGCTCAGCAGTTCTTTGATGTTCCTAAGGGGTATATGTGCCTTCAGAGGGATTATATAAATGCTACTAAATAAGTGACATTGCTTAATGAGATTCCTCTCTTATTCTTGCAAGCCTCATTCCTTCAGGGAACATATGAAGGACAATTTGATCAAAAATCTGCTCCCATTTTCCCATGTTAATCAATTAATTAGTGCCAGGGCTTTTTCTGGGGCGTGGAGCATCCACTGAATTATTTCTTGCTATGTTGCCAGATGAGGCTGTGGCTTGGCTTACTTGTCTGCTGAATTTCTGAGCAGGTTTCAAGGGATAACATGGGGGCAGGAACCATTCCCAATAGGCAGCTGATGGTAATGATATTCAACCCCCCATCTGCTGACCATCAAGGAGCACAAGCAGAGAAGCAGGGGCTGTATCACGGTGTCTCTTTATCTCTCTGGCATGCTGGACAGCTTCTCCTAGACCAGCCTGTTGCTGTTTCCCCTGTTCTCCAAGCTGTCTACAGATACCAGGACATGGTTAGCACAGCACTGAGCCCTGACCCACCTTTGTGCAGGGACAGGCACAGGAACACAGTTGCACTCCTTGCAGCCATGGGGCCATGAAGCATGCCTTAGTATCGCTCCCTGAGGCTGGTAGGGAGATGGAAACATCTGCCCAGTGATTATTAGCAAAGTGTAGGTAATAACGTTAGATTTTGTTTCACATCTAAGTGGATTTACCATTTAATAATATCACCTTCTCACTGAAAGACTGCATCAGTGGAGGTGAATGACAGTGGGCGTTGGTTCTGTGTTCCTAGAAGAGAGTTGATGATGCTTTTGTATAGAGAAGACACAGTTTTCAAGCCATTTCTGCCTCCCCTGCTCTGCCAGCCTGCTGTCTCACCAATGTGAAAGTGGGCAGCATCCTCAGCCCAGTGGAATGGGAGACAGCAAGACCCATCCATGTGCACAACTGGGGTTTCCAGGTCCCGCTTGCCTTCTGCACCTTCAGAGCTCTGGCTCTGTCCATCCCTTGGCTGATGTCAAGTCCCACATAGGGATTTGGTCCTGATGCAACGATCGTTGTCAGATAAAATTAACAGAGGTCATCTCATTCACACAGAGGCAGGACAGCAGAGCAGAGCTGTGTGATAAGCTTTAATTAGATCCATAATGATTGTCCTCCCTGGGAGCGTTATTTGGTGGCTTGTTCAACAAATTCACTGTAAGTGGCTGGTTGCCACTGCATGCTGGAGGGCAGCTCTCTTCTAACTAAGAGTAGGGAGAAATTGTGTGAAACAAATTAGGGTTGGGCTTGGGGATTGCTTTCCTTCAAAGACATGCTTCTGTGCTGTTCCCTCCCACAGCCATGTGTTTGCTCTCACTCTTCCTTCCCACATATACCTTTCACACCTCCCATGCACAAATCACACCTATGCACACCCTATTTCTCTGGTGTCTTTCTCTTACAACCATATGCTCTTCACGTTTTCTCCATTTTGTTGCTCGTGGGTCCCACCCAGTTTGTCTCCATTAGGTTTGAATTCTTTTTCTCTCTGTCAGGATGAAGTCTGATAACAGAAACACTTGCAAAGAAGGAGGTTTATTGGGAAAATTCCCCTTGAGCCAAGCTCTGCTGGAAGAGACCAATTCGGGGGGCCAGCTGGTGTGAGCACCCAGTTACAGCAGTTGGTAGGTGGAGAAGATGGGTGCAAGAGAGAGCCACAGGACCATCAGGGGAGACCAAAATATGCCTTCTGCTATCGGTTGCCATTGCATTAACTGTCAATTAAATTACTTTGGACTATGGCCAGCTTCAGCAAAGCCATTCTTTAGAGCATGTCCAACCTAAAGCACGAAGAAAACCATACAGTATGAATGAGCTGGTGGTATGTTTACAGATCTTTGTGCTTCAGGCTCCTACGTGGAGCTAATCACGTGTTTCCTGCCCTCTCTTTCTTATCTAGACTTGTCAGAGATCACATTTTGGACGAAGACCTGAGCACAGTCTTACTGTGTTGTCACTGATCAGTATTTTAACATCTGACAACAGGATTCTTCCCAGCACAAGATCTCTGAGCTTTGGCTGGTGTGAATGAAAAGCAAAGGAGAAAACTGGCAAGCTCACGTTCCCACAGGGCCAAGTTCTCTCCTCCACCCACACTGCAGAACAGCAGCTCCTTATCCCATCAAACCCACAATATCCTTCACAAACTTCAGATGGCTTAGTTTTGTTTAATCTTCCTTTTCCAGTTCTTAACAAACTTCCTTTGGGCTTTATTTAGATCCAGCAGTGGTTCCCACAGGGATGTTGCCAGGCAAGGAATTAATTTGTTTAGCTGGAGATATGAGGGGTCAGCATGGCAAATTTAGACAAAGCTCAAATGTTGGGTGGATGATTATAGCATCTGTCTGTACAGACTGAACTGGATTTTTCTTTAGGAAGTCTCTGGCATAAATGGGGCAACCTGGGAGAAAATAAATGGCCGCAGAGCAAGGATCTACCTGATCTCACATACCTTTAGCAGCAGACTTTCTCATATCTCAAGTGTATCTGGCATTCAAGCTTCTGCATGACCCTGCTCTATCTTCTTGTAGCAGATACTGCTTCTGTCAGAGCCTCAGCCTTTTACCATGCCACCTTACCGCCCGACTATTCCAACGCATTTGGGTGATATTTAATGAGCAGAGGTGACAAATGATGCTGACATCTGTCTCCTTTTCCAGGTGATATGTGAAAGAGCAGAACTTCAATGTGACAAGATGTAAAGCAGCTCTTCCGCAGGAGAATTTCAGTCCTAACCTTTAAGACACATGTGTGACAGCATCTGCCCAGAGCATCAGTCTCTGAAAGAGTCAGTCACACAGTGAGACTGCATGGTTTCCCTTCAGTTCTTAAATCATTCTTTTTTCCAGTCTCACACCTTTGGTGGTTATTGGCAAAAAGAGAAATGAGGGAGAGGAAAGCTTGGCTTGGTTGGTAGCTTTATTCCCATTTCCATCTTTGCCTGCAGTTTTGTTTCACAGGGAAAACCAGGTGGAACTGTGAAAGGTCTGGAAATTATGTGGAGTCAGAAGAAAAATGGGAGTCATTTCTTGTTGCACTTGCTCTGAAATTTTCAGTTTGGGGCAGAGATGAAAGAAATTGTTTCTCTGAACAGTTCCATGGTGGGATTTGTTTCACCTCTCCAGATCATCATGGAGCTGGTCACTGTGGGCTTCCTTAATAGCCAATGGAGGGAAATAAACGCTTCTCTGATCTGATCCTTCCTGCAAGGTCTTTGCCCTTGGATGAGCTGATTCCCATACAGCAGTCTCTGGTCCCCTCCCTTGAGTCTAGGCTGCCAGTTTGAATGGAGATGCCTACATGAGATAAAACAAATCTCCACCTTCTGCCTGTGTCTCTTTTTCTGGCTCCTGAGCGGTCTCTGGTTTTGGTCCAACATGCTCAGCTCTCTCATGATATAGAGACCGTCAGCAGCCATAGGAGTCAAGTAACTCAGAGTGGCTCTAAACAAACAGACCCCTGCTCAGTGTAATGCAGCTTTGAGATTACATGGTGGCATTGGATCAGGCTCAGAAGTGAACCTTCAGGACTTCTCTACTTTGCTCCATGGGAAAGATATGGAAGGTTGCTTTCTAGGAGCATCTGGGTTTGGGGGCACAATATCTGTGGCTCACCAAAGCCCATTGGCTTCTAGATAAAATTCTGGGTGCAAAGACAACCAACCTTACCTCCAGTCCATTGCATTTGCCTCCACAAGAAGGAATAGTAATCAAACCCAAGGGCCCTAACCTATCCAAAAAAATAAAAGGCAAGGAAAACTAGGCACAAGAACAAACACTTTCCTGACAGAGTTCAAAAAGCATTTGGACAACTCTGTGAGGCATATGGCACAATTCCTGGGGGCATCCTGTGCAGGGCCAGGAATTGGACTTAATGATCCTTGTGGGACCCTACCAACACAGGATATTCTATGATTCTGTGTTTCACTTAGAAGGTAGCAAATGAGTCAGACAACACAGCAAATGTCTTTTTTAGCTGTTATTAAATACCTATTTAGCTATTGACTGTGTCAGTCTCTAATAACTTCAGCCCTTGGTTAGCAAGCACTAAGGCAATCCTTCGTATTTTCTTTCCTCTGGCCCAAGGAGAATAATGTGATCTTCAAGGTCAATTACCTGCTCCTTCTCATTAAAGGAATTGCCAAAGTGTCCATTTAAAATCATTATCCTCCCCACCCCTTTCATTGCAAATGATTTATGAGGAAGTTAGTTACTCCCTACTATTTTCTCCACTCCTTTCTGATTAGGAGTGGCACATTGAGATCCCCCATTGTCCAGACTAGAATCCTATTTATTGCAAAAGGGGAAGCATGGCAAGCTGGAAAATAAAGCAGACAGCTGTTTGTTTCAAAGGAATAAAATCCTTCTCATAGCTGAAGGAAGAGAAACAGTTCCAGCTCCAAGTCATCTGCTTACAGACCATGGGACAGAGCAAAAACCAGCTGAATAGAGAAGGCTTTAATAGACAGTAGCTCAACTCTTGAACATGCAGGTGAGAGGACAACAGAGAGAGTTCCTTAATCTGTTAGTTTCCCACCCACCAAAAAGTCATTAATTTTGGCTCATTTGGTCTGCCTGGAGCTGTGTGGCTGTCTTCCCACTTGTGAGGCTGCATGTCTTCCCTGGCAACACAAAACAGCAAATCACACTTGGCCCCTGGCTATTTCAAACCAGCTGAACAGTCATGCTTGGCCAGGTTATGGAAAACACTCCACAGGGCCCTATTAAATGGGAAAATTTGGAAATTTCAGCCCTGCGTGATGAGGCTGGGAGCTGCCAGAAGTGACAATAGCCTTTTGTTCTACGTGTTTGGAAACTACAGCGCTCATGTTGTGACAGTGCAATTAGCTGTAATTTTTTCACACAGTTCTAATGGTCTTTCCTAAGACCACAGCTACACACCATCTGAGATCAGCTGCCAGCACTCAGCAGACCCTGTAGCTGACGATGTTTTTCATTTAGACCTAATGCAGTGTGCATCTTGCCACTGCAAGCCCCCTGTCAACCAGCTGTAGGAACCAACTCATTCCTTTTTGGTGTATTCCATGAAAATCCTTGTGGGAAGAGGGATGACGAAGTGGCTTCTGGGTCCTGTGGATTTTGTTTGGCGTTTTGATCATTGTGTGAGGATCTCAAGGGTTGCATGTGCACCTAAGCAGCATAATTTATGCAGTGATTACTTTGCCAAGCTGTTAACAAGTATGTCCAGGTGATGGAAGGATGAGCAGGGAGCTTTTGGATTTAGAGGGCAGTGCCTGCACACTGCTGCTATCCCCCAAATCATCACAAATACCTGCAGGATTAAACTTAAACACATGCAGGGTAAATGAAGCTGTAATAAAAAGGAAGAGAGAAGCTGTGGATGCTCGATCCTGGAAGTGTTCAAGGCCCAGCTGAACAAGGCCCTGAGCAAGCTGGTCTAGTGAAAGGTGTCCCTGCCCATGGCAGGGGGATTGGAACTAGGTGATCTTTAAAGACCCTTTCAACCCAAGTCCTTCTATGATTAGCTGATTCTATGATACAGGGACTGGACAGAAAATCAGGATGGGAGTGGTCAAGTTCTGCTCACACATCACTGCTTAGCTCTTTTTCCATGGGTACGAAAGGAGCAATTTCTAGAATTTCCCTGACTGGGGAGCTCTTGGTGTAAGTATAGCTATTAGCATGAAATCTTTTAAAATGGAAAGAGTTAAATTAAAAAAGCTGTGTTTCTCAGTCTCAGTAGCCTTGCTGAGAAACCTAAGGCCTGCCATTCTCTGTGAGTGTCTATTTTCTATCTGCAAGTGAATCCTGCCTTAATTTACTCACCTCCAATATCTTTGCATTACTGGCCCTTGTAATTACAGGGTTGGTTTTGCAGGGTGTGCATCGTGAATGAATTAGCAGGATCTTATTCCTGCTGCTGCTTGGTAGAGTGGGAAGCCTTATTGGGTACAGGATGATCCTAGCTCTGTGCCTTCTGCCTTGGTTTCCCCAACAGAAAAAGGAAGATACTGGCTTTGGAGAACATGAGGTATCATGTACCTGGGGAGAACTGCTTTTGTGGACTCCCTGGTCATGCTGGGCTCCCCAGCTTCCTTGAGCACTCTTCACTTGAGGTCTTGTCCTGCACCAAAATGTCCATGGCCAAAACAAGGGGGAAACCAACTTCTCTAGTAGTTTTTTTGGGTTTTTTTCCTGCAAACACAGAGGGACCCTCAGAAAGGAGGTGAGTTTGTGATTGCCTCCTCAGCCTCCATTACAGCCCTGCTCTGTGTCTGGGGCTTTCTCCCAGCCCTCCCAGTCCCTTTGTCCTTCCCTCACCTGGTTGCTGGAGAAGGTTGGATGTCTCAGGGGTGGTTCTCCCATATCTCAAGCATAGAAATACTTCCCTATGTCATCTTGATTCCCTATGAAGTGTCAATAACTGGTGACTTTTCGGCATGGGGAGGAAATTTGTCTCTCCCTGGGAGCTGTACCTTATAAGATAGAGGACATGAAGCCACGATTGGATGGTCTTTCCTCCAATACCACCTGGTCTTTTAGGATGGGAGATGTCACCCTTGATAAGTTTGTGCAGGGCACAGCATGACAAAGTTCTCCTGGAGGATTAGCCATGGTCCTCCAGCTCTGGACAAATCTGAGGGTTGAAGGACCATCCCTGACCCCATGTCCTTGGTAGGGCATGTGCCCTGGCCTGGCTTGGCACCATGGGAAGAGAACAAATAGCCATGTCTGCCCCCCGTTCCCAGTTTGAGCCTGGTAGGCACGAGCAGTTTGGGTCTGAGCTCCCTGGCGCCACAAGGAATGTTTTGATGCACAGACATGCTTGTTCAACACCGCCTCAGCTCTGTGCTAATTAAATCCAAAGGGTAATCATTATTTCATTGAGTTTCCTCCAGCACTGTAATTCCATCTCTGCTGTGGCAAAAAGCCCTGGACAGAGAGGGAGTTACATGGGCACTGCTTTAGGCTTTTTCTTTCTCTCTTCTCTTCTC